>RJWJ010008919.1:0-51795 GCA_004363605.1 Indri indri
CCGCGCCCGGCAGGGCCACAGGGACCGCTCCGGATCCGAGCCCGCGGGGTGTCCCGGCCCCTCCGCCCCGCGCCCGGGCCTGGCTGGGGCTGGGGACTCGCGCTTCCCGCCGGGCGGCTGGGGGCAGCGGGGTGTGTATTCTGCGGGGAACGATTTGTCTAAAGCGGCTCTTTGTTTCCCCAAGGGGAGAGACTAGCTTTGTAATTACATTTTTCCTTATTTAGTTTACTTAAAACTGGTGGAGTCTTGTGAACTAAAATAAAATCTTAACCCCCTGCCCAGCTGACTGAATGGACCCCTCTTGCCGAGGGGACCCCAGAAACACCCTAAAGCTGAGTTGCCGGCCACGGGAAGGGAGCTCAGACTATGCCACGGTATACACATAGAGCTCGCTGAATTGGGATGTGCTAGAAGTTTAAAATGCAGAGTTATTTTGAAAGATTTAGTACAAAAAACCAAACTTCATTAATAAGATATTGATCACATGTTGTAATGATGTTTTGGATACATTGGGTTGAATAAATTATTTCAATCAATTCCGTGTCTTTCCTCTCCTTTTCTGTTGCTACTGGAAACAGCAAGACGACTCGCGTGGCTCACACCTCACTGCCGCGGCATTTCCAGCAGCCGTCGCCGCCTGAGGGGATCCCTCCCTTTGCAAAGCCCAGGCCGCCTCCTCAGAAGACCAGAGGCGACGGTTACGAAATCGGAAATTTTTAAATAATTGTTATATTGTTTCTCGTTTTGAATATCATATGTGTTTTTCATACATGGATATAACCTTACACACAAGGGTAAATGCGCCGGTTCTTCGGCAGCGCCGGTCGCGCGCGGAGGGGAAGGCCGCCTCGCAGCCGTGAACGTGTGCGGTCCTGTCACCTGTCACTCGCGGCCCCAAGGGGCGGGGCTTGGCGCCCTACCCAATCAGGGACGCTGGGTGGGAACTGTCCAATGAGGGCGCAGCAGGAGAGGAAGGGGCGGCTCCCAGGACCCGCCTGAGCCTTTGTCTCCTGCCGCAGCCCCCCGGCGACGTCTGTGTTCCCTGCTTTCTCCTCCGCGGTGGGAGGGCCAGGTGGCTGTGCCGCTGCGTCTGCCGCCCTGTGACCTGCGGGAACGGGAGGTCTGCAGGGAGGATGCCGGGACACCGCGGAAGCCGGGAGATGGTGAGCGTGCGGGGCCGGGAGTCCTGGGGGCTGGATCCGGCCGGAACAGGCTGTGGCGGAACTGGGGCCTCCCGCGTCAGCTCCGGCGTCCGCGGACCGAGTCCCCGCTGGCGCGGCGCGGCCGCAGACCCTCTGGCCACGGGGTGGGCTGGGCTGGGCCGGCTGCCGGAGCTCTCGGCGTCAGTTCCCTTCCCGCGGGTGACTTCGGCCCCGACCGGAGCCTGTCTGGGCTGCTTTGTGCCCGCAGCCCCGCGTCTTCCCAGAGTGTGCGGGACGACGGGAGGGTCCTCGGGGAAGAATCCCCACTCGGTGTGCGGGGCTCCTGCGTGGGGGGAGCTGTGGTCCCTGGGGTCCCCGTTCCTCCGTTCTCCTTTTGAAAATTAAACTAAGGCACCGTTAGAATAGGAGTTTATTAGAGCAAACTGCGATTAATTAGGAAGCTCTCAGGCAGGTTTGTGGTTTGGGGTCCACTGGCGGGGCTTGAAAGAAAGGCGTTTATAGGTGCATGAGGATTCGTAAATTGGTTGGTTACAGTTAGGTAGTCGCCTTATTTGGACTATCGAGGTGGCTATTCTGGTTGCATAATCAGAGGCTAATTAGCAGTTTAATAGTTGCTAAAGCCTAAATTGTTTCTCTGTAAATTAGTAATTTACAAAAAAATTGCATTTGGATTAGATTTCAGTATTCTCAGGTGGGAACCCAGAAAACGAGAGTCGGTTCAGTCTAACTGCCTCCTAAATAGTTATTTACAATTTTTGGTTTTTTTTGAGACAGTCTTGCTCTGTCACCCTGGGGAGAGTGCAGTGGCATCTTCAGAGCTCATTGCAACCTCAAACTCGTAGGCTCAAGTGATCCTCTTTCCTCAGCCTCACCAGCACTCCTGGGACTATAGGCATGCATCAGGACACCAGCTAATTTTTTTCTATTTTTAGTAGAGATTGGGTCTTGCTCTTTCTCAGGCTGGTCTTGAACTCCTGGACTTAAGCAATACTCCTGCCTCAGCCTCCCAGAGTGCTAGGATTACAGGCATGAGCCACCAAGATTGGCCTCATTTACATTAATAACCCTGATTGAAAAGCAGAGACCTGAGCCCTGTGACTCCAAGCTAAGGCCAATCTTGAGCCTGCAAAAAAAGGTCATTGAAGGCCCAGTGAGTTCTTCCTGGGGAGCCTCACCTGCGGGTGTTCCCAGCCTGCTCACACCAGCCATGGGAGCATCTCTTTATACTGAGAGGTGCTACAGAGCCCTGGAAAACTGGGGACCCACAGGAAGATTAGTTCAGGTTTGGGATGGAAGGAGTGTTTGATGCCCTTTCTGAGAGTGCAATTGTTATTGTTCTGGGGCTGTTTTTAGACATGGATAAAAAATTTCAGATTTAGATGAGAAGTGACTTTATTGCAAAGGACTATTGCAATAGGGGGAAAGTACCAAATATAAGATCTGCAAGCATCTCAAAGGTTAGGCAGAAAAGGGCTTTCTTTTCTAGGGAGGAGTAAATAAGACAGGTGGGGGGGGCAGGATGTGGGGTGGCAAAGTTAGATGGTAAATGAGAGACTGATTTACCCTGTTCTTAGGCAGGCTGTTCTTAGGAGGGCCAGAGAGGGGCTGTGTGCTGGCTAAGGCTGAGGGGGCATCAAAGTTCAGGGGCCTGGCAGAAGGAGAGTAACTTAAGCCATATTTGGCTAACAAATACTCTGTTCAGACCAGTGAAAACACAATTGTTCATTTGTTCATCTAATTGTTTATGAGGCAAAAATGGGAATTTGTAGAATCTGTGCTGGCTTTGTGATAAGTAAAACAGGGAGCACCATCTAAGTCCAAATGTAAAGGGTGTTTCTTTGCAGCGAGCTGCTCTTAATGTGCACAAAGGAGGGGATTGCTGTTACAGGATTACCTTCCGGCCCAGCCCCCCCGCCGCTTTCCCTGGTGCACACATGCCTTCCATTTAGCCATTTCTAAGTGCAGCAATTTGATGAAATAATAAATGTAACTAATGTGTTTTGCTGAGTTCCATGAGTAGTCGTATCAGGTTATTAAACTTGAGAAGGAGGTTATGGGAACCCCTGGTACGTAGGCAGTTGTTGGAAGTATGGATGGGCCCTCAGGGCTTGCATCTGGCATCTGAAGTGTGGGCACTGATGTGGGACTGAGCCCTGGACTTGTGGGGTCTGTGCTGACTCTGGGTGGTGTCAGAATCAAATTGTTGGACAACCAATTAGTGCTGGAGAATTGACTGATGTTCAACAAATGCCACACATTTGGAGTCAGAAGTGTTGACAGAATAATGACATCACAGGTCAAAACCTTAAACCGACTTCAGGTGAGTGATCACTGGTGAGAATTTAGACCTTGCAGGTCTCAAGAATGAGACTTCAGTGAAGTCATTGATTTACATAGCTGTTGTTGCTTGTTTTATTATCTCTAGTCTTTGGAATATCATAGTTTTAATTTTCTTGGAAGAAGTAAAACAATGAGAGATACATAGCATTAATAATTTGAATAGTAGAAGTATAATGCACATCAGGATAATAAAAAGAGAATTTGTATGCCAGAATAGCAACAACAAAAATCTATTCCATTAAGGAGCCAACTAAAAACATCAGGAAGATGTTTCCATCCTGTGAGGAGGAAACAGTAGGGTTTGTGGGTGGAGCTTCCAGAATTATTTAATAAATTTCCCGGGTTCTCAGGTTTCTCTCTCTCACCACCCTGGAGTGAGACACCCTGGGCTACGACACCACAGTGAGAGTGGTCCCAAAGCTTGGAAACATGTTCAACCTGCTGAATATGGGCTTTCTTGTGAACCTGGAAGAAACAGGCTGCCTGCCTGAGCTGTTTCCCTTTTGTTTCCTTTATAATCTTTATGTCATATAATTCCGGTTTTCCCAAGTATGCAAGAATTTTATTCCATGATTTGAGTGTAAGCGTCTTATTTTCTTGCTGTAAAATCTAAATGATTATGTAATATGGTCTGAAGAAGCAAAGAGCATTCTTGAAATAACAGTTTTATGTAGAATTTAAGTAATAAGAATGTTTATATGTTCTTACTGTATGTCATAAGAACCGCCTCGGGCAGTACTGGTGTGCTGCCTGGTTTCACCTCCCTTCTTCACCCAGAGGTGTTGCCAGCCTGATTCTTTTTGTTATTCTTTGTAGCTTAACTATTTATCACGAAGCAGAGGTTTGTTCAGTTTTGCCTTTTTTTGAGTTTTCAGTAACTTAATGTTACCTTTCATATTCTGTTAATACTATGCTGGAAAGGTTTTTATGTGGTTTCTCGGAAACCTTCTGTGACACATGTGCTGCTGTCTGAGGCTGTGGGTCACCCAATTTACTCACCCATCCCTTCGCTAATGGACTTTAATTATTTCAAGTTAATTTTTTGCAGTTATTGACAAGGCAATTATTGATTTTTTATCCCCCAAGTGCTAACACTTTGTACATTTTTTGACATAAAGAAAGAAACTGAGGCACAAAATTCAATGTTAAAGAGTCTACCTGAGCCAGGGCGAGGAAGGCTATCTGGAAGACTCAGACGCAAGTAACCTTGGCTGTGAGCTCCATTCCGTGTTTGTTACAAGCAGGTTTTTAAAGGCAAAAAGGGGAACAAGGGCACTTATTTGTCAGGAATTCTTATTGCTTTACACAAACATTGATTAGTAGTTGGCTATGCATCGTTTATGCAGTGTGAGTTATGGTGTCCAGCATGTGGCATTGTTAGGTGAATTTGTAGCTGCTTGTGGTGTCAGTCGGTCTGGAGTCCACACAGCAGACGGTTTCTAGAGGTGATTACTTAGCTCAGTGGTCAAGGTGGGGAGTGGGACAAACTGCTGCCTCATTTCTGTGCCTCTCTGGTCCTCATAATTTAGAGGAGGCTTGCATTTTTTAAATAAAAAAGTTTCTTTTCTTTCTCATTTCTCCCTTTTAACCAAAATATTTCTTTTTGAAAGCTTTGATGATCAAAGTCTGAGTGTCTAGGTGTCCCTCATTGCTGGGAAGGCTTATTCCTAGACAGTCCTGTCCCACAGTGGGAAAGAGGGGAGGAGGAGACATCTCAGTGAGAAATTTTAAGAGCACCCAAAAGCCAAATTGGGATGGCATCGCAGAGTGCCAAAAATCAGACTTCATTCAAGTCATACATTTACATAGCTGTTGTTGCTTGTTTTATTATCTCTAGTCTTTGGAATATCGTGATTTTAATTTTCTTGGAAGAAATAAAACAATGAGAGATACATAGCATTAATAATTTGAATAGTAGAAGTATAATGCACATAAGGATAATAAGCAGAGAATTTGTATGCCAGAAAAACAACAAAAACTATTCCATTAAGGAGCCAACTAAAAACATCAGAAAGAAAATTAAATCCAGGTTCTTCATTAGCGACTAGTTGTAGCCAAGTGGCTTCTTTTCTGATTTTCCTATTTCATGAGAAGTGTTTATATATATACAATAAGAGATATTTGCCACCATACTTGCATAGCCTTGCTCAGGTAATATATAATCTAAAGCAATGTGATGTCAATAACAACCTCACCCAGTGAATCAATAGTTTTTTGTTGAACTGTGATGGAGGCAACAGTTTCACCAATCAGTAGTTTTTTCCAATTGTTAAGACGTTTTCTAATCAAGTGTCCATGAGTATTGACTCCTCTTTAAGGCAAAAGCATTCTACCATAAAATGCATGTACTTATTTCCTTGATCGACAGGCAGATAATTAGGTTTCCCCCAAGTAGAATCTCCATCTAAAATAGATTGGTGGTCATGCCTAGAGAAAAGTTTGAAGTAAGTAGTCCAATGGCGGGTTTCTTCAGAGCTACCTATAGATAGAGGGATGACCAAATGTTATAAGAGATATTGACCTTCAATTTAGCAGCACAGGGATTGGTTGACAATACCTGACCTGGTTCCTTCCACCAGGATTAGAGGGAATCTTTTTTTGAGGGTATTTTCAGTAAACATAATTTCTAGATTGAAGTTCATGATCTTCAATGTCTACATGTCCTGGGAGCTCAGTGTTAAAAGAATCTTTAATTTAAAAATTTTAGTGAGAAAGTTTATAGGGCCTTTACAATAATGAAGAATATCATTTTTAAGGAGGTCTGGCTTGTATGCTACCTAATCCGGGTACATGGCCTGCTTGTTATTATTTCAAAGGGAGAAAGCTGATATTTTTCTAAGGAGGTAGAACGTAAGTTAAACATACCAACAGAAGAATCTTAGGCCAGGGAAGGTTAAAAGTTCCTGTAACCGGCCGGGCGCGGTGGCTCACGCCTGTAATCCTAGCACTCTGGGAGGCCGAGGCGGGCGGATCGTTCTGAGCTCAGGAGTTCGAGACCAACCTGAGCAAGAGTGAGACCCCGTCTCTACCAAAAATAGAAAGAAATTAATTGGACAGCTAAAAATATATAGAGAGAAAAATTAGCCAGGCATGGTGGCGCATGCCTGTAGTCCCAGCTACTCGGGAGGCTGAGACAGTAGGATTGCTTGAGCCCAGGAGTTTGAGGTTGCTGTGAGCTAGGCTGACGCCACGGCACTCGCCCCAGGCAATAAGAGTGAGACTCTGTCTCAAAAAAAAAAAAAAAAAGTTCCTGTAAATTTTGTTAATTGGTTTTAATACCCCATTTGTATATTCCACCAGTCTAGAAGACTGAGGGTGGTATGCATAATGGAAATGCTGAAAAATTGGCCATATCTTGCAAATAGAGTGAATTATTTGACCAATGAAAGCAGTTTCTGAGTCTCTGTGAAGCTCAGAAGAAAATCCCCAAGAAGGAATAGAACAAGATTTAAAAGGGTCATAGTTAAAGAACAATCAACGGAGAAATTTGGTCATTTTTATTTTTATTTTTTTACAATTTACTGAAAAGGTGAACCCAGGTCTTTTATTATCTCCTATTAATACTAGATAAAAACCTTAAGTGAGAAAGCCAAATTTTACCCTTGTATTAGGTATTATTAATATTAAATCTAATTTTAATAAAACCTTCTAAGCATATCTATCCAATCTCAATCAGCTTTGACCACTCAAGGTAAGATTTCTATACACCTTTTATAACCTCTTATAATGCTTCTGTTTTTTTTCTTTCTATACCCACTGAGTTTATCAATTTCATTTTTTTTCTGCTTTCAACCTTTAAATAATCTCTAAACTAGGCAAAGTTACCTTTTTTTAACCAAAAACCACATCTTCATGTCTATTTTTGTAACTTTTTGTACCAAAAAACACATCTTATATTTTTCTCACATAAATGAGAAATGGACAATTTAAGTTTCTTTCTTTCTTTTCTTTCTTTCTTATCCCACTTTGTTGCCTGGAGTAGTGTGCAGTGGCATCATCAGAGCTCACTGCAATTTCAAACTCCCTGGCTCACGTGATCTTGCTGCCTCAGCCTCCTGAGTAGATGGGACTGTAAATGTGAGCCACCATGCCCGGATAATTTTTTTATTTTTTGTAGAGATTGGATCTCACTGTGTTGCCCAGGCTGGTCTTGGACTCCTGGCCTGAAGTGACCCTCCAGCCTCAGCCTCCAAAAGTGCTGGGATTGCAGGTATGAGCCTCAATACTGGCTCACATCTTACTTTCTTCATACTCTCTGTATGTAGAATTGTTTCTCTTCTTTTCTCTAGTTTTAGCTACCATATGTTAGTCAGAATTTTAAATCTTAGTAACTTTAATTCATAGTGAAAAAACGAAGGGACATTTAACTGTGAGTCACATACTAACAATTTATGAATATGAAAGTTACAATTTTTAGAAACAGGGTTCACAATGGAATAATTTTTCAGTGTGAAACAGGACATATTTACTAATAGATCTAAATATCTTTTTTCTCTGACATAAAAAGCTAAAAGTATATAAGCTTCAATTCCTATTTAGTAATTAATGTCTTAGCAGTATATGTTATTTGGAAATGATCTATGTAGTCAATGAATTTCCATCATTTAATTTAACTTAGCAGAATTCTAAGGGTATAGTTACAAAAATATTTGTGATACCTTTTTAAGTAAAAATATTATGAAACAATTATTATACATTTACTTATAAACTTTTATCCCATTTATGTCTGTTTTACTTATTCATTCTTAATTATGTTTGTAAAATCTCATGAGACATTAGACAAATCCAGCCATCACCTCAGAGTTGAACTTTTTATTAACCATTTTTATATTCCTATATGTTAGGCAGATTATCATAAAAGCAATAACCTTAAAGTAAAATACATGCATAGTTTGCTGATAAGACAGAAGGCATAGTTGTTTTTATTAAACTGACAATATTAACTAGTCATATTTACCAAAATATCTACTCAAGTCACATGAACTTAAAAAATATCTGGGCTTATTTATTTATTTAATTCATGGGCTCTAATTTATCTTTTTTTTTTTTTTGAGACAGAGTCTCGCTGTGTTCCCCTGGCTAGAGTGAGTGCCGTGGCGTCAGCCTAGCTCACAACAACCTCAGACTCCTGGGCTCAAGCGATCCTTCTGCCTCAGCCTCCCGAGTAGCTGGGACTGCAGGCATGCGCCACCATGCCTGGCTAATTTTTTCTATATATTTTTAGTTGTCCGATTAATTTCTTTCTATTTTTAGTAGAGACGGGGTCTCGCTCTTGCTCAGGCTGGTTTTGAACTCCTGAGCTCAAACAATCTGCCCGCCTCGGCCTCCCAGAGTGCTAGGATTACAGGCATGAGCCACCGCGCCCGGCTTCTAATTTACCTTTAAGTTAATTTGGTACCATGTAGACAAGATACAAACACATGTATAGATGTATACAGACATGCAGACACAGTGTATAACTTACACATGTACACATTCATGCATCTAAAAGCCAAAGAGAATGCAGAGTTAAACATAAAAGAAAGAACTTTAGACCAGAGAGAAACCTGTGTACCCACAAGTCTTCAGATTCCATGAGAAAAAAATGGGTATCCTGCCCAAAAAGGAGAAGTCTGTGATACCTTTTCTGTGTTCCTCAAGCAGTCCCCAGGCTGCCACTTATAGAAGTTGCCTTTAGGTCCCTTCACGTGGTGTCAAAGGTGGCAAGGAGGAGGACAGACAGAAGTAAATGAAAGAGTAAGTCCTAGAGGAACTACTTCTTTGAAAAGATTTTGTTTTCCACAAGGCCAATAATGTTTTACATTATGTTGGCAAAAATTACATCAACAAGAGGAGATCACGCCTGTAATCCCAGCACTCTGGGAGGCCAAGGTGGGAGGATCATTTGAGACCAGCTTGAGCAAGAGCGAGACCCCGTCTCTACTAAAAGTAGAGAGAAATTAGCTGGACAACTAAAAATATACATAGAAAATATCCAGGCATGGTGGCTCACACCTGTAGTCCCAGCTACCCAGGAGGCTGAGGCAGGAGGATCGCTTGAGCCCAGGAGTTTGAGGTTGCTGTGAGCTAGGCTGACGCCATAGCACTCTAGCCCACACGGGCAACAGAGTGAAAAAAAAAAAGAAAAGAAAGAAAGAAGACAAAAACTATCCACGGGGGTTAGAAAAGGTTACAAACGGGTATTCCAAAAGGTCATGTCATACAAATAATTTAAAACAAACACATCAAATTCTCATAAATGTTTTTTGCCTAAGCTAGAGGTGTCCACTGAGAAAAGAATAAGTTTATGGTAAGTCTAAAGAATTTTTATTGGAAATTCAATCTCAGCTGGGATGCTGTTTAGCTAATTCATCTCCAAGGGACTGGCAAGGGTGTGGGAGAGGTTATTGTGTCCTTTGGAAATCCTTCGGCAAAGTCAGACAGGCAGTTTGAGCACTTAAAGGGTTTTCCGCGGAAGTTAAAAGAGAGCCCTAGATTTCAGCCAGGAGAAAACAGAAAGTAGTCCTCCCATTAAATTTTTATGCTTTTAAAACCTTTTTCCATTTGTGTGTGCAAATATATTAGTTCAGGAATTTCAGAAGAACTCCATTTTGGCCATTGTGTATTTGGGTCATCTCAAGTCACGTGGATCCACTTACGTAGGTATTTGCAACACGGAGCTACACAGGTAATATACATAAGTTTAGCTGGTGTTTCCGAGTGGGATTACCTATAAGGGAAAGCTCAGGTTGACATGCAGTTTCCCAACATTGAGGAGCTTTTAAAAGTTACCAAGGCCGGAGTGGTGTACCAGGTCAAAGTGTGCTACTTAGGAGCATCACTCCTCAAGACATCACCCAAGAGTTGTGAAGCCCTCTCTTACATGTCTCAGAATCTCCGATCGCCTTGTGGTAGAAGAGTGCTCAAGGTGCTGGGTGACCAACCCACACGTGCACCTTCCAGCTGAGCCAAAAGTCCCTGCAGATATTCCTGTAGGGAGGCCCTGAGACTGTGACACATCAATGGGAAATGTCCCAGCACCTCTCTACAGCCTCTAGTTGCTTAGAGCATTTGAATGAATCAGAGGGAGCAATTGATTCTTCTTTTCAGGGTGAGAGAATTCATCCTCATGCATTTTTTGGTTTAAATGTAATAGGAATTTGTCACAAATTAAAAAAAAAAGTCTGAATTATAAACAATAGAAATCAGCTGCAATTTTAAAAGCATGCTATGTAATTTTATGCCAAAAGAAGTTAGAACTACCAGTGCTAGACTGTCAACCATGAACCAGACTTTCTGTCCAGAGGCAGAGGCAGAAAATGCAGGTTTGCTTATTGACTGATTGATTGACACAGTCTTGCTCTCTTGCCCGGGCTAGAGTGCAGTGGCATCAGCCTAGCTCACAGCAACCTCAAACTCCTGGGCTCAAGTGATCCTCCTGCCTCAGCCTCCTGAGTAGCTAGGACTACAGGAATGTACCACCATGCCCTGCTAATTTTTTTGTATTTTTGGTAGAGATGGGGTCTCCAGCTACTGAGCTCAAATGATCCTCCTGCCTTGGCCTCCCAGAGTACTAGAATTACAGACATGAGCCACCACACAGGGGCAGGAGGTTTTTAAAATCTTGAAACCTGAATATCCTGCCTGTAGCCAGAGACAGAAACCTCTGTTTTAGAAGGGGAGTGATGAAAAAAGAAACTCAAGTAAAATCTAGACCTCACCAAAAAGTAGGATGGTCTGAATTTAGGAGGACTCACCCCTTACACTCAACAATATATTTGGAGCCAGAGGAACACAGGGGGTTCTGGCTGGCCAGGTAGCGAGTCCAGGAGGAGTGTTTGATGCTTGCAGAGTAGCAGGAGACTCTGAATCTTGCTCACAGCACCAGAAATGTCAACCTAAAGGAAGAAGCTTGAGACACAAAATTTAATTTTAAAGAATTTACTTCATCCAGTGCAAGGTCAGCTGCCTGGGAGACTCAGACTCATGTAACCTTAGATATGACTTTGTACAGCCTTTGTTTTGACAACCCAAAATAAATGACTGAGGCAAAGATCTCAATCAGTTGAGGTTTATTACACCAAAGTTTGAGGATGTGCCTGGGAAACAGCACAAACCACAGAAGCATCTGTGATCTGTGCTTTCTGATGAGGGATGTGGGAACTCACTATTTAAGGGCAGAGGGCCTACAGAATGAAAAAGGATGGGACAAGTGAGGCAAATGGTTACATTCTTGTAAGACTTTTGTCAGTGCCTTGAATATCTACATTTTATACAAGACAAGGTGAATGTTTAAAGAGAAAAAGGGAGTAAAGGAAGAATCAATTATGTAGATGTCCCAGGGTAGGTGGAAGAATGATTGATCTTGTGTTCTGCCCTATGCCTGAGAAGATAAACTTGGAATCAACATTAGTGTGGAATCAAACAGACTTCAGATTGAGGAGTAGACTTAGCCTGCTGACCTAAAGTTACAATATGTATGTCTTTGTTTATGGGAGGCCAGCAGAGAATTTCCTTACGAATGATCTGCAGTGGCAGTCCTTGTAGACACCTGAGCCCTTTACTTTCCCCTGGGATCTGGCTGATGCATACTGTAGGTAACAGCTGTTCATTCGGAAGGGGGTGCTGCATGACTCAGCCTCCAGACTTTACCCTCCCTTTTACATAAGCAGTGGGAGGGGGTGGTTTCTGAGAGTTTTATTTTCTTTACGGGAGAAATTTTTATGTAGTTAATTATTCCTTACATAAGTTTTGGTCCACAAACTGGCTTATAGAGTAACGTATGCTTGTCTTTTAAACTGTGGATTAGGAATATCCATAGAAGCTTTTAAAAGAAATAATACTTTTGTTTACATAAAAGTAAGAATACAGGCTAAGTGTAGTGACTCATGCTGTAATCCTAGCACTCTGGGAGGCTGAGGCAGGAGGATCGCTTGAGCCCAGGAGTTTGAGGTTGCTGTGAGCTAGGCTGATGCCACGGCACTCTAGCCCAGGCAAGAGAGTGAGACTCTGTCTCAAAAAAAAAAAAGAATTTCTCAGTAGAGCTTCTTGGAAAGGTCTTGTGAAAAATAAGTAAAATCAGGTTTGAAAAATTGGACCACATGTGTCTACAGATTTTGGGCTGAAAATGGCCACAATGTGTGGAATATCACCTTCTGTTACAAAAGAATGACTCCTGTGTTTGTTTTCCTGCAAGTCATAAAGGCAAGCTTTTTTAAAAATTTGTTCACACTTTCCACTTCGCAGAAGGGCAAGCTTTTTGACCAGCGGCTATGTGCAGTGCAGCAGGTTGTGTCAAAACTGATGAGGTGCTACATGCATTGGAGCAGGTTAGTGAGGGAGGGTGAGTCTTGGCATCAGAAGTCTGCATAGAGCCCTTCAGAATCTCAACTCCTTTTTCTTGCAGAAATTCTGCCATTTCTGGGAAATAACAAGGTCAAGTAGTGAGTTAAAAGTTACAGGGTTCTGGTCATCAAGCCCTACTGGCCTGAGAATCTAAAACATGAGAGAGAGAGAGGATTATAGAAAACATGTATAGATCACTGAAATTTGTTTGTAAATCCAGTTACAATAGTACAGAGATATTTATTTTTGAGATCTACTTTATTAGCCTTTTTCAATGATACTTTTTATATGTTGTATCTTGTTTAAAAAGGGCTTTTATTCTTGATGCAAATGAACAATAGTCTCCCTTATTGTCAGGTAATAATCCTAACCACAGCTTTTTGGTTTTTTTTTTTGTTTTTTGTTTTGCATACTCTCCCTAATCATCTAGAAGTTTTAAGGCAGTAATCTCATACTTTCTGAACGGATGTACAAGTCTCTGGACACTATGTGATAATCTAACTTTTATCATACATTTCAAATATATCTTTTATTGGACACTCCCATTTAAGTGCATTCTTTCTGGCACACTCTATGGATTAATAGATAATAGGTAGAGATCATATATGTAGATATAAATAGATATCTGTTTAGACAGGCTTTTTTCACAATCATGAACAATGACACTTTTTTATCTCTTAAACTAACTCAATATAGCATGTTTTACATCTTCACATATATATGCATTTCAATAATATATACACATAAATATTAATGTATACAGTGCATTATTTTTAATGAAATTCTAAGTTCAATTTAATCTTATTAGGATTTTGGTACCTATTTTGACACTTGCAATTAACTTCAAGTTGCCTTGTGCTAACTTTATTCAGCTTTTATGTCAGGTAATACTACATCATAGAAACATTGGAAGAATTCTATATTTTTATGTTTTGCATCAGTTTCTAAAACCTGGAAATTATGTCATTTTGAACGTCTGGCAGAAATAGAGTGCACTCCACTGAGGATGTCTTACCAGTGCGCTGCACTTCACACTCGCGACAACTAACCTTCCTCTGATCGTGTTGATACGACATATATCAATAGTTATTTTCATTCATTTTAGTTTGCTTTTAGTTTTAGTGTTTGCTTTTTAATTTACTTCTTTTTTAATATGCATAACATTCATTTGAATCAAATGTTCCTATCTTACACATAAGGCAGCAGGCATTTTTCTTCTCCACCATGCTTTGTTTTTTGTTTCTGTTTTGTTTTTGTTTTACTCCGCAGTATTCCTTGGCCCTTGCTCCATACAGGCACACAAAGAACTTTCATCTTCATGCCTGAGTGTTCTAATGTGAGGTTGTCATGAGACTAATCAACCTGTTCCTTAATGGACACAGCTGCTCTGTCGCTTGTTTTGCTATGACATATAAAGCCACGGGGAGTAACCTTGAAAGTATTTCTTTCATGGTGGTAAAACTATACATTCCTACAGTTGGGTTTCTAGAGTCCAAGCCTAATGCCATCTCACATTTCTTTCTACTCTGATTATATAATTTTGACTTCCTAGCAGAAATGCACAAAAGTGCCTGTTTCTTTGTAGCATCACTGAAAATTGTGGGCTTTCTGACAACTGATAGATGAAAATAGATCTTTCTGTGGTTTTAGTGTGCATTTCTATTTTCACTACATTTTATTTACGAGCCACATGCCTTTATTTGCCAACTTTATGCCTATTGTGTTAAACAGCTGAGGTTGTGTTAAAATCAGCCTGCAGATATTTCTCTATTCTATTCCAATAATTTTAAGTCATTATGTGTCTTCTGGAGTCTTAACATTTTCATTATATATGTTTTGCATATTACTTTTAAAATTTTCTTTTGGATGTATTTATTGTAGTTTTGCTAATGTCTTTTCCCCCAAATTTGCTAAATTTTTATTGGTTTTATGTATAAAAACCATTTTTTAAAAAGAATATTGTAAAGTATTCTTTGAAGTATATGTAAATCATTTTAACAGCTAAATAGGCCTTTGGTCAGTCTGTTTGAGGAGAGTCATTCTCTAGAACCTTTAAACCATTGCTTTGAAATGTAAATAGCAAAGAAGACAGAGCCCTATCCCACAGTTTCTGTTGGAGAGTAGGAGCCTACCTTCAGCAGGCACATGGCTCCAAGTTGCAAAACTACCTCCTGTCATGAAGATGTGGAAAGTTTACTTTTTTTTTGAATATAGCCAAAACACAGATAACTTCCCCAATCATCAGGTGAATTTAGAATCAACTATATATGACAAATGGTGCTGTCAAGAATTCTACTTTATTACTAAAGCAAATTGAGGTCTGCTGACCAAGCACAGCAAATGCAGACACTGAGGAAGAGAGTTGCAGTGGGAGAAAGAGACATTTTATTGCATGATGCCGTGCGAGAAGAGTGGGCAGCCAACACTTAAGACCCCAAACTCCCCAGGGCTCACAAGCAAGAATTTTTAAAGACATGGGTACATTTCAGGAAAGCAAAAATTGCAGGCAAAATTACAAATCAGTACATGAAGGTTATACATTTGGCCCAAAAAAAGGTGGGATATCTTGAAGCAGGAACCATGAGCCATAGGTGGCTTCAGAGATTCTTTGATTGGTGGGAGAGGATGTTACAGTGAGCGTGACTCTCTCCAGGTCCTTCAGGAAGACATTTAGAACAAAGAGCTGCAGTCAGAGTTCAGTTCTCCAGTTTCTCATCTGCATTTTCCATTTGGTGGGGGTTTCTGATAAACGACTCAAGAGCGTATGTTAGAATGTTGTCTTTTAGTTTCCATAGGGAACTGAAACACCTCACGACTCTGGCTTGCTTTGAGGACTGTTGTTATTACTGTCTTTTTACCCATCAGGTTGCCCATTCACTTTTCAAGGCTAGCTAGGTGCCCAGAATTTTCCTTGAAGGGAAATTCTATCTTTTTCCCTTATTTCTATTCTTGTGGGCCCTGTAGGTCCTTAAGAGGGGTCCCTGCTCTATCACAACTTGAGGACTAATTATCGTGACCTTTCTTTCTGTTTTTGCAACCTCTTAGCAGATTGCCTGTAGTGCACTTCACATTCTGGTTTAATTATGTAACAAAACTGTTTTCTTTCTGTTCTACCATCGTGGAGATTTTTTCTGGGGTTGGAGATAATTTTATTTTTAATTACAATTCCTAACTCTGTCCAGAGTTACCAGACGTGATATAAACCTAGCAGGTGCCTACCAGGTTTCACTCTAGAGGGCCCTTTCCCTCTCAGGCCTCCAGTCATAACACAAAATTGTTGAGAAAAGTGCATGTTGTCCCAAAACCTGCAGGCAGAATGGTCTCTGCCGATTTTGGATATGCAGTCCCTTCTAGAGCAGCTTGTCCATATTTCTACAAAAATAGCTTCACAAGGGAGCAGTCAGTCCTTCCAGCTTTTTCAGTGCCCCTGCCATTGATGCCTGAACCTGATTCAGAGACCGTGGGACCCAGAAAACCAGCCAGGCTCATACGTGTGCATTGAGTAGGTCTCAGAATCTCAACTTCTGCCTCCTTCTCTTGCCCAGATGCCCACAAACGTGCAGGGGTTTCCTGCCACTTCCTGGACCCTCCAAGACCTAAATCTGCAGCTTCAGATTATTATTTTTTTTTTTGAGACAGAGTCTCACTCTCTTGCCTGGGCTAAAGTGCCGTGGCGTCAGCCTCGCTCACAGCAACCTCAGACTCCTGGGCTCAGGCGATCCTCCTGCCTCAGCCTCCCAGGTAGCTGGGACTACAGGTACGCGCCACTATGCCCGGCCAGTTTCTTTCTATTTTTAGTAGAGATGGGGGTCTCACTCTTGCTCAGGTTGGTCTCGAACTCCTGAGCTGAAACGATCCGCCCGCCTTGGCCTCCCAGAGTGCTAGGATTACAGGCACGAGCCACCGTGCCCGGCCTGCAGCTTCAGATTCTGAATCCAGGACCTGCGTTTTCAGGATGTGATAGAGCAGCTTCCTTAAGGGGATCTTTCTTCCAGTTTCCCTCCCCTCACTGTAATGCTGAGAGATACAAAGCCAGGTTAATCCCACCTAGAATCTGCACTTAAGAACTGGCTTCCACCTGGGATTCACAAGACAGAGCCAGGATTTGGACTGAGGATGTACAGAAAACCCTGGGGAGACGTTTTCTGCATCATGAGAGATCATCAACATAGATGTTGTAAATCCCCCCATTTGGAGTGGGGCCCTCCAAGGTTTTCAGATTTTGTCCAGTGACCTGCTGCAGTTGTGAGGGGCTCCTGGTGTAAACAGAACCTGGTGGCAGAATCAGTGTCAACAAGCACCTCAGCAGTAAGAGGTGAGGGCCACAAAATATTCAGAGCCATGCCCACAACTACACATGCCTGTACACTGTGGTACTGGACTAGAGTATTCTTGTCCTTTGTCATATTCAAGGGTTAGCTCATCAGAGGCAGGTAATCTCACATGTGGATCCCAGGGTGGCTGCTACACCAGGGCAGTTCCATTTCCTATCCTGGCCCCATAGAGTCATGGTGAGTCTCTCCTGACTGAATCACCTTGGGGAGGGACATCAGTGCAGGCTCACTGGGGACACTCTCACCAGCCCCTAGGAGTATTTAAGACATTTGGGGATATCCCATGCAGACTAGGTTCAGGCTGTCAATGGGATCTAATTCTGGTTCCATCTCAGAGGAAAGGGAAGGTTTCTTTCTCTCCTGACAGAAGAAATCTCCTTGGTTGGAACCCAGTTGGGAGTTGCTCCAGTTTTCTGGTACTTGGGTAAATAACAATGAAGAGGTCTAGAGACACAAACTAACAGATAAACCACTTTCTTCCATTTCATATGGCCATTAGGAAAACAGATGAAGCAATCACAATCCCTACCATCCAGGAACATTCACTCTGGAGCAAATGGAAAAATGGTTGAATTCAGCATCATGTGGTCGGTACAAAGAAGGGAGGTGTACAGGGGACTTTGGCTTCATTCGGACCACTTCCCTTACATTGTTGCGAGTTCTGATGTGACCACCTGGAGGGTTACTTATGGACAGAAGAGTTGCTTTTATTGTTATTTCTATTGCTTTTACCTTGCTACGAATAAATATTTAGCTTCTAATATAATTGTCCTAAAAAAAAAAACCCTAAGGAATTTGATTAAATTGCTTGTTATTATATGTCATAGAATATACCAGAGAGTGGTATAAACAGATTGAAATTATACAAACTCTAGGAGTCAAGTTTCTCTCAAGTAGCTTGAGGAAAGAGAACTGTGAATATACTCCAGGGGCATAGAGCGATGAGAAGACTGGGGCCCTCTCCCTGCCACAGCCCTGCCCAGATCCATCCTCTTCTGAGTCTGGTCCAGGTCTCGCCCCACCCTGGAATCTCCCTGCACAGAACTGACTAGAGGAGATCAGAGTACTGGCTGCTTCTCCTGCTGTCTCTCCAGAGCTGGTGCTCACAGTTTCTCCAAACGTAAAAAGATAAATGAGAGCAAAAGACTATTGTTTCGGGGTCTTCATTTATTTCTTTTGTATTAAACCCTGTGTTTCTGGAGATACTTCACCCAGCAATCTGTTTTCCATTCCGTTTGATTTGGTATTAGTAGTTGCTCTACAAGTTTCAAGAAAGTAAATATAAACACAGCAATGAAAAATCCCTCTGAACTTCCCTCCGCCTTTCCTTCCTGTATTCCTCCCATCTGTCTATATTTAGCTCGTATTTTATACATCTTCTTTTAAAAATCAATAATGGATAAACAAAAGAAGAAATAGGGTGGGCCCTTAATCTAAATCCTGGGAATTATGGGACATTTAGTATCCACCTCCCAGGGTGTTACGAGGATGAATTCACAAACTGAGTTTTCCATGCACATAACATACTTGTGAGCACACGGTACATGCTCAGTAAACATTACATTAATGCATGTGTACATGTTGTTTTCCAAATGCAGAATAACTCAGACACTTCTTGCTGCCATCTCCAGCTTCTGTAAACTTTAAAGGGAGTGCCATGTTTCAGGATGGTGATTGGTGGTCTTCATTTTGGACCAAAAGTATTTTTGCCAGAAGAGTGTTGGGTGTAAGGCGCTCTGTGTGCTGTGCCAGCTTTCTCTGAGTGCTGCTGATTACAGGTGTAGGGGGAGCAACGTCAGCACTAACAAGGGACTTTTTAAAGGAGGCAATTCATGGTTCCCTTCCACACCTGCACGATCACATTCCTTAGAGTGGGGCCAAGATTAGCAAATGCTTTATGTGCACATTCTAAGAGAGTCTCAGTCCAGGTTTTCTGTTAGAATTCCATGGCCAGTTTGAACACCATCACCTGTCTCCTCCATGCAGATTCTGTCTGTTGGTCTGGGGGGGAGCATCCATGTGGTTTTAAGTGCCCCAGGTGATTCTAAGTTGAGGCCGGGGTCAAATACTAGGGCTCTGAGCTATATTCATGAGACTTGAGTTCAGATTTTGTTCCAAAGGAAGGTCACAGGGCCTTCTCTGCTTGGGTTTGTAGGTGCAGCTCAGTGTGGCCCGTATTTCCATTGTTACAGTAGAATTTACTCGACTGTGGCAGGAGAGGGCACCTGAGGTCAGGAAAGAAGAAACACACTTTGCTCTCCATGTAGAAGTTCCTGACTCTCCTGTAATAAAGGACAAGGAAGGATACACTTTTTATGCCCTTCAGGGTCCTTCTGCCTGTGGGTGTGGTGGCAGCAGGTGAAGGGGTTGTGCTGAGGCCTTTAAAGGCATATTGTCAAGATGCAGCTGTGATTTGTTCAGATCATCTTACCTAAGAAGGAATTTCAGAGGAGGAGAAAGAGGAAGAAATGGCTGGTTCTCAGGTAATTATGTCCCAGGTCAGGGGCTGTGTTCACTTTTCTTATTGGAATGTCGTGTGTTTAGACTCTGTAAAGCTTTACTTTTCTCTCCTTTGATGTTTTTGCCTATTGAGTTTCTTTCAACTATTTTTTCCTTTTTTCTTTTTTTTTTTTTTTGAGACAGAGTTTCACTCTCTTGCCTGGGGCGAGTGCCGTGGCGTCAGCCTAGCTCACAGCAACCTCAAACTCCTGGGCTCGAGCGATCCTACTGTCTCAGCCTCCCGAGTAGCTGGGACTACAGGCATGTGCCACCATGCCCGGCTAATTTTTTCTATATGTATTTTTAGCTGTCCTATTAATTTCTTTTCTATTTTTGGTAGAGACGGGGGTCTCGCTCTTGCTCAGGCTGGTCTCGAACTCCTGAGCTCAGGACGATCCGCCCGCCTCGGCCTCCCAGAGTGCTAGGATTACAGGCGTGAGCCACCGCGCCCGGCCTTCCTTTTTTTCTTAATGATAGTCAAGAGGCTCTGAAAAATTCTTTTTTCTTATATACCAGGGCCTTCTCTCCACTCAGGCTTCCTTATGCCGTGAACAATTCTCACCATAAATTTATGACCTGCAATATTAAAATAATTCCCTTTGTGGCTCTTGAACATCTTGGAAGCAAAATCTTTGCCGTCCAAGATTCCCAATGGAGATGAGTTCAGGCCTTGGGATACCAGCGACGAAGGGGGACATGTACTACTATTCACGCTTTCTGGATGTTCCATTAGCTCTATGTAGAACCGGGTTAGTAAAATAGACATTAATTGCCCAGAATAACTCAGAAAGTTCTGAGCGAGAGAGTAAGTAGAAGGGACTTGCTCTCTAGGATCCTAGAGAAAGACTATTTACACCATTAGAGGCTGGGCATGGGGGCTCGCACCTGTAATCTTAGAATTGTGGGCGGCTGAGTTGGGAGAAAACTTGAGCTCAGGAGTTCGAGACCAGCCTGAGTAAGAGTGAGACCCTGTCTCTACTAAAAACAGAAAAAAACTATCTGGATGTGGTGGTATGCACATGCAGTCTCAGCTACTCAGGAGATGGAGGTAGGAAGATCACTGGAGCCCACGAGTTTAAGGTTACAGTGAGCTAGGCTAATGCCGCAGCACTCTAGCCTGGGTAACAGAGCACGACTCTGAATGAATGAATGAATAAATAAATAAATAAAAGTATTAGAGATTACAGAACATGAGAGATAGCTGTAGCTTGAACTTTGCATAAAACTGATGTTTCTTCATGATTAGATTGAGAAATTTACTGTTTTTGCACAGCCATGATGTCCGTGTGCAGTGGCATCTGAAAGTAATTTGTCCGACGAACAGTTGATGTTAATTTTATTCACTTGGTTAAGTTCTCGCTGACAGATTTTTTTTTTTTCACCCTAGAGTTAATTATTTTTCTTTTTATTAATAGGTCCCTATGAAGATTTACCAACTGATGTGCAGAAACCATCACATTTAATCTGGAAGCTCCCTTGTCTTTTTACATTTCCTTTGCATATAGCTTGCTTTGGAAAATGAAGGCCATGATCTTTGTTTCCTGGTCAGATGAACTAGGATACAGCCAGGCTCTGCCACTTACTGGATGTTTGAAAAACATTCCCCTTGAGCCAGAAGCATTGACATAACTGGTGAGCTTGTTAGAAATTCAGGCTTCACCCCAGATCTCCTGAATCAAAATCTGCATTTTAACAAGATCTCCAGTTCATTGTTTTACACATTAAAGTTTGAGAGATGCCTTTTAACTCAGCATGACTTTTCCATCTGAAATATATATACAACTTATCCTGTAGGATGTAAATATAGCACTCGAAAATGTAGATGCTGTGTTGGCAACCTGAATTTTATACTGTATCGTCCAGAAAGCTATAGTATCTACACCAGTTTTATGGATCTTATGTCATTTTCTCTCCTCAGAGTTAGAGAATACATTAGAGAATATTTCTGTGTTAAAAATTGTCTTTTTGAATAAATCCAGTCACTCATATGAGCAAGAACCAATATTCTTCCTTCTCCCATTTCACCTGGAGTCACATTAAGAACTCTTCCCACAGCCCCATTGTAAGTGTGTGTTTTTCTTTCAGGAACTGTTGACATTCAGGGATGTGACCATAGAATTTTCTCCAGAAGAGTGGGCATGCCTGGACCCTGCTCAGTGGAATTTGTATAGGGATGTGATGTTAGAGAACTACAGAAACCTGTTCTCCCTGGGTGAGGATAACTTCAATACATAATTTCTATTCCACACTAAGGATTTCATATCCTTCCTTTGTTGAATGTTTTCTGGGAGTTTCTGCTTTGTATGAATGAGTTTCAGATTACTGTTTCCAAGGAAAATTGGTGGATTTGTTGGTATAGAAAAAAAAAATTTCAACATTCTTTATCTTGACATTAATCTTACTCTTTTTTGAGCTGAGCTGATCTGTATCTTTCACTCTAGATTAGTGGTAATCCCAGAAATTTAATGGTATAAAATATTGCTGTTGACAACTTAAAATCTAATTTCCACCATCAGTTTCTGATTCACTAGCACTGGGTAACGGAGCTGAGGATGCACAAGTTTCAAGTACTTTCTAAATATTCTAAAGGTTATCAGGAAATGGTACTTTGGGATTAATTTTCTAAAATATTCTATGCTATTCACTCTTCTCTACTGAGCACAGTATTAGGTTGGTAATTGCAGAATTCTAGCAAGAGTCATGTTACTTTCTTTTAATAAAACAGGTCTCGCAGCCTCTAAGCCAGACCTGATCACCTGTCTGGAGCAAAGGAAAGAGCCCTGGAAGGTGACGAGACATGAGGCAGTAGCCGAACACCCAGGTAGGTGTGAGTGAATGAAGCAGATGACACAGGTTAAAGGTCCAAAGGTCAAGGAGGAAGCCAGACCTTAATGTGTGGTTTGGGAAGCTCTGCTCCAATAGAAATGGTTTCTGAGCAGCCTGGGTTTCTTTCTCACATATGGGCATCTCTCTCCCTTCTTAAGTTATCTAAGGACTTGACTTCCCCTTCAGTGACCTTCCTTTGAGTTTACAGTGAAAACCCAAGTCCTGTTCATGGCTTATCAGGGACTGCAGGATCTGGCTTTTCTTTCACTGCTTTTCAGGACATGGGAATATCCGTGTATGTTTGAGGAACTCTACGTTAAACCATTTTGTAATTTCCCTTTTTGCATCATATCTGAAATATGTGAGTGCAGTGGTGATATTTGTATTAGGTTCAGAGATGCCAGGAGCACCACAGGCAGATGCTGTATGTTTTCTGCTCTATGGTTTCCTATGCTGTGGAAGTATTAAATGTGATTCTACAGAAATTCATGCTCTAATATTATTAAAACACTAAGTATCTCCATTAATATAAAATGTAATGTTATTTTACTTCAAAATTCTGTTTTTAGTGTGTGAACTCTGATTAATATTTTAAACTCTATACTCCCAAATTCCTCAACTTTAATACAGTTTAATATGTCTACTCCCTAAATTTCTTAAATATATTATGTCTTTGGGCAGCTTGGAACACTGTTGAGCATATATTAATCACCAATTTTTACTTTATTTTTTAATAACTATTATTTTGTTACTTTCTCATTTTCTATGAAGTTTACTGGGACTGCGTCAATCATATATATGTATGTGTGGATGACGTGGATTTTCTTCACAAAGCAGTTGTATAACTATATAATTATGTGCAATGCAATGATTCAATATGTGTATACATTGTGAAATGACTGATATTACCAAGTTAATGAACATATTTATCACTTTACAGTTACTTTTTTTTTGGTAACGAGAACACTTAAGGTCTACTCTGAGCAAACTTTAAGATACAAAACATTAGTATTAGCCGCAGTCACAATGCTACACATTAGGTCCACACAACTTATTCATCTTATAACTGAAAATTTGTACCCTTTGAACATCTCCCTATTTTTCCCACCTCAGGCCCTGGCAACCACTTTTGTACTTTCTGATTCTATGAGTACAACCTTCTTAGTTTTCCCCTGTAAGTGAGACCATGCAGGATTGTCTTTCTGGGCCCGGCTCATTTCAGTTAGCATAATGTCCTCCAGGTCCCTCTATGTTGTTGAAATGGTTGAATATTTTTTATAGCTGGATAATATTCTATTGTGTATATGTACCATATTTTCTTTGTCCATTCAGCATTCACAGACATCTAGGTTGTTTAAATATCTTAGCAATTGTGAATAATGCTGCAATGAACATGGGAGTACATATATTTCTTTGAGATAACTGATTTTATTTCCTTTGGTTATATACCCACTAGTGGGATTGCTGAATTGTATGGTAGTCTATTTTTTTTTTTTTTCAAAGAACTTTCATACTAGCCCAGGCTAGAGTGCCGTGGCATCAGCCTAGCTCACAGCAACCTCAGCCTTCTGAGTAGCTGGGACTACAGGCGTGTACCACCATACTTGGCAAATTTTTTCTGTATTTAGAAGAGATGAGGGTCTCACTCTTGCTCAGGCTGGTCTCGAATTCCTGACCTCAGGCAATCTGCCTCAGCCTCCCAGAGTGCTAGGATTACAGGTCTGAGCCACCACACTTGGCCCTAACAGGTGTTATATCCAGGGGAATGTTTTATGAGCTATTGAGATTGTGTGTTCTGCTGTCATTATGTGGAGTGTTCTCTATATGTCTATTAGGAATAATTGTCTTATACTACTTTCATTGTTGTCTACTCCCTTATTTATATTGTGTCTTGCATTATTATTCATTACTGGAAGTGAGATATTGAAATATTCTACAATTATTATATTGTTGCATATTTCTTCCTTCAATTCTGTCAGCATTTGCTTCGTATTTTTGGCAACCCTGACTTTACACACACACACAAACACACATGCACATATATATAATATAAAAATAAATCATACGTTTCTAGTGAATGAACCATTTTTATTTAATTTTCTTTTTTATTTTTGAGATAGGGTCTCCCTCTGTCACCTGACTAGAGTGCAGCGGCATCATCATAGCTCAAGTGATCCTCTGGCTTTAGCCTCCCAAGTAGCTAGGACTATAGGCATGCACCACCACTCATGGCTAATTTTTCTATTTTTTGTAGCAAGGAGGTCTTGCTCTTGCTCAGGATGGTCTCAAACACCAGACCCCAAGTGATCTGCCCACCTCAGCCTTCCAAAGTGCTAATGATACAGGCATGAACCAGTGTGCCTGGCCTAATATTTCCCTTTGTCTTTTGTGAAAGTTTTGACTTAAATTATATTTTATGAAATCGGACAGGATTTGCCTCAAACTATATTGTGCCTAATTGTGACCTACTGTCATTTGATTAACATTTTCATGGGATGACTAGTGGTGATAAACTTTTTCAGCATCTAGTTATCTTGATAAATCTTTATCTTTTTCTTCATTTATTATAGAAGGGAAGTTTTGCTGGGTATAGTATTTCTGCTTTTAAGTTTCTGTTCTTTCAGCACTTTGACTATATTACCCAACTCTTTCCTCACATGCAAGGTTTCTGTTGATAAATCCACTAGTAATTTCATAGGAGCATGCTTGTAGATGGCACATAACTCTTCTCTTGCTGCTTTCAAGATTCTTTTCTTGTGTGTGGACTTTCAAAACTTTGCTTATAATGTGTCTTGTTATGAGTCTCTTTGTATTTATCATAGCTGAAGCATGGTTGAGCTGCTTGATTTTTTTTATAAGTCTTTATTTTTATTTTTCAAAACATTTGAGTTTATCAGTCATTTCTTTTTTGTTTGTTTATTAAAGATAACTTTTATTGAGCACTTGATAACAAGTGCCAGGATTAAGTTCTTTTTTTTTTTTTTCATAAAAGTAAGAAAGTTAATTTTATCCTTTAGAGGGACAAAGAGAATGGGGGGTGGAGAGACCAGGTAGATGGCTTGGCATCCCAAAGAAAGAGAAGGGAGATGCCAGCCTATCAGTCATTTCTTATTCTTCAGCTCCACAATTTCTTTTTTATGCTTTTATTTTTTGCTGACATCCCATTTTTCTGATTTCATTTAGTACTCTGTATTCCCATTTCACTCACTGAGCATCCTTAAGATGGGTATTTTTTTCAATATTGAGGGTTTATTATACATTTCTATTGCTTTGTGGTTGATTTCTGATTATTAATTTCATTTGATTGGGCTACGTTACTCTGGTGTTTTGTGTATGTTGTAATCTTTGGTTGAGATTTAAGAATTTTAAAAAAGCCACCTTTCACAAACTTTATAAAGTGTCTTTTTCCTGGGGAAGTTGGACACCAATTGACTGTACTAGAGATTTGAGGAGTCTCATATCGGTTCTTAGGATATTTCTTCTGTGGAATTATGTTTATTTTCCAGTTAAAGCAATTTCCCCACATTTCTTTTTATGAACCTGTCGTCACTTGCTGCACCTGTTCTCTGTCTGTGGTACTGAAGTCTCTGCTGCTGTCACAGTATTTTACCTTTGGTTTTAGCACACCCAGTCTGTCTTTCAAACTATAGCACCATCCCTTTCTGCACTCTGTTATGGGAGACAGAAACAAGTCTTTGGAAAGGCCCCCCAAAAGCTGGAAGGATTGACAGCAGGAAGGAGTTTCTTTTTCTTTTGAGGGAGAAGCTGGGAGTTGGGAGTCTACTTCTATGTATTAGGAAAGAGGAAAGGCGGGTGGGTAAATATAACAAACTTTTCTTTCCCTCTTATGTGGCTCTTGGCATTGTGCTCACCTGGTATGCTGCAAACTCTTACCTAATTTTTAGAATTCCCACAAAGGCAATTTGGTCAGTTAGTTTTATTACATTTTACATATCTAAAAGAGAATTAGAGCATGTGTATTGCATTAATATTATGCCATCTTGGTAATGTGCTTGGCATAATTTTACATATTAAGTTTGTAATATATATTTGTTTCTGAAAAATAACTGGGATAATTTATTATTTTCTAAATTTCTTTCAGCTATGTCTTCTCATGCCACCCAAGACTGTTTGCCAGAGCAGCACATAAATGTTTTATTCCAAAAAGTGATACTGAGGCGATATGGAAGCTCTGGCCTTGAGAATTTAAACTTAACAAAAGACTGGGAAAGTGTGGATGAGTGTCAGGAGCAGAAAGGATGTTATAATGGACTTAAGCAATGTTCAAAAACTACTCAGAGCAAAATCTTCCAATGTAATAAATGTTTGAGAGTCTTCAGAAAATTGACAAATCTAAATAGACATAAGATGAGACATACTGTAGAGAAATCTTTTAAATGTAAAGAACGTGGGAAAGCCTTTAAACAATGCTCACATAATACTGAACATAAGAGAATTTATAATGGAAAGAAATGTTACAAATGTGAAGAATGTGGCAAAGTCTTTAATCAGTGCTCATACCTTACGAAACATAAAAGAATTCATACTGGAGAGAAACCCTACAAATGTGAAAAATGTGGCAAAGCTTTTAATCAGTGCTCGTACCTTACGAAACACGAGAGAATTCATACCGGAGAGAAACCTTACAAATGTGAAGAATGTGGCAAAGCCTTTAATCAGTGCTCATACCTTACGAAACACGAGAGAATTCATACCGGAGAGAAACCCTACAAATGTGAAGAATGTGGCAAAGCTTTCAACCGGTGCTCACACCTTACTATACATAAGCGAATTCATACCAGAGAAAAACCCTATGAATGTGAAGAATGTGGCAAAGCCTTTAATCAATGCTCATACCTTACTAAACATAAGAGAATTCATATCGGAGAGAAACCCTACAAATGCGAAGAATGTGGGAAAGCCTTTCACTGGTACTCAGACCTTTCTGTACATAAAAGAATTCATACAGGAGAGAAACCCTACAAATGTGAACAATGTGGCAAAGCCTTTAATCAGTTCTCCTATCTTACTAAACATAAGAGAATTCATACCGGAGAAAAACCCTACAAATGTGAAGAATGTGGCAAAGCCTTTCACTGGTACTCAGACCTCTCTGTACATAAGAGAATTCATACAGGAGAGAAACCCTACAAATGTGAACAATGTGGCAAAGCCTTTAATACATGCTCATACCTTACTAAACATAAAAGAATTCATACAGGAGAGAAACCCTACAAATGTGAGCAGTGTGGCACAGCCTTTAACCAGTGCTCGTACCTTACTGCACATAAGATAGTTCATACAGGAGATAAACCCTACAAATGTGGAGAATGTGGCAAAGCCTTTAGCCAGTGCTCATACCTTACTGCACATAAGAGAATTCACACTGGAGAGAAACCCTACAAATGTGAAGAATGTGGCAAAGCCTTTAATTGGTGCTCAGATCTTACTATGCATAAGAGAATTCATACCAGAGAAAAATCCTAAGAAGGTAAAGAATGTGGCAAAGCCTTTAACTGGTTCTCAGATCTTACTATGCATAAGAGAATTCATATAGGAGAGAAATCCTACAAATGGAAAGCCTTTAATAAATGTTTGTTCACATATTATTCAACATCAGAGAGTCAGACTGGGGGTACAAGCGGTATAAATTCAACAGCTGTCAAAGTACCTTTCAGAAAATAAAAGTCTTAGGCTGCACCATAGTATTTATACTGAAAAAAACATATTACAACTAAAAAGGGTGGTGAAGTACCTTTACTTACAGATCTTACTGTGTACAGGAGAATCTATTCTGTAGGGAAACCCTCCAGATTGCTCAACCTTTATTTAAATTCAGAGAATTTTGATTGGAGAAAACCAAACGTAATGTATTCAGAAAAACCTCTATTCAACAATCACACCTTTGAAAACACCAGAAGTTGTACTAAAAGATATTTTTACAGATGCCAGAATGTGAAAAAATTTGATAAAAAATCAAATCTAAATAAATATCACAGTGCTTACCAATGTGTCTGAGCAAGTGCAAAAAAATAAAAGGAAAAAGAAGTAAAAAAAAAAAACAACTAAGGTGCTAATATTTTCAGACATTAAAGCAGAGTGTTGATTATAGAGAATAATCTAAAGGTAAAATAATTAAATAATTTATGTGTATGTAAGGAAGGAAGAAGAGATTGATTTCATGGAGATTTTTAACTACATTCAAAGTATACTTTTTTGCATTAAAAATTTTAGATTTTTTTGGAAAATTAAATATTGATGTAATTCAACTCTCAAATTACTTGATGCTATGCCTTTATTCCTAGTATTTCTGTGAAAGCATGTAGTCAATTCTTGTTGCATCAGAACTATGAAATGTCCTTCTAAATTAGGTGGGCATCATTTATATACTCTTCCAAGGAACACTAAGGACACTGAAATGTATGATGCCTGAAGAAAATCCAGGCTGGGCGCCGTGGCTCATGCCTGTAATCCTAGCACTCTGGGAGGCCGAGGCAGGCGGATTGTTTGAGCTGAGGAGTTCGAGACCAGCCTGAGCAAGAGCGAGATCCCGCCTCTACTAAAATTAGAAAGAAATTAATCGGCCAATTAAAAATATATAGAAAAAAAATTAGCCGGGCATAGTGGCGCATGCCTGTAGTCCCAGCTACTCGGGAGGCTGAGGCAGAAGGATCACTTGAGCCCAGGAGTTTGAGGTTGCTGTGAGCTAGGCTGACGCTACGGCACTCACTCTAGCCCGGGCAAAAGAGGGAAACTCTGTCTCAAAAAAAAAAAAAAAAGAAAGAAAGAAAATCTAAGTGGAAAGGCTCTTTGTGTTTAACTTAGAGTGTCGTAAGTGATGTCAGAGGTAGATGTTCAGAGTAATATTCTTCTCCATTATAGTTAGAAACATGTTGAATTTTAGAAGTTTTATTGATCACATATTAAGGTAATAAAATACAATGGATTTTGAAATGCCTTTTTAAAGAGTATGCGTGAACTTGTTTTAATAAAACAAAATTGTGTTCAATGTTTAAGCGTGTTGCGCATTGAATGAAGTGTTATCCTGCCACAAACATTAACCTGTCCCACCTTATTCAAGATTGGAGGTAACAGATGGTATTAATATGCTATTGTGTAACATCGTGTAATAGCATCTTTACTGACCTTTATTCCCGTAGGCTATAAACTTCAAGTAATTTGAGGAATATCATTTCCATAGGTTATATTTTTATTTCTTATGTAGCTAAAGGGTCATCAAAAGGCATACATGTCTGAATTCTGAATGACAATTTACGAAATTTCACCCTACATTCTTTTTAAATGCTCACGTTTTATCTTTTAAAAAGGTCACACAAATTTTACATTCTAATCCATAATGCATTTACATTTATTTTAATATAAAGTACTTTAAATTGCTTTCTATAGAGTAAAATAAGCTCCCCAGGAATTTATGCCATATGTATTTGGTAACTGCATATTCCCACGAACATAACTATTTTCTACACTAGTACTTTTAAAAGCTCTATGATTGTGGCAAAGTACTAGCATATATTCTGCTCATGATAAGAGAAATTTTTTGACCAGGAAATAAAATCTGGAAAGCATGGTGTCCTCCTAAACTCACTGCAGGTAAGATATCAACATGCTGTGGTGGATAAGTATAGCACATGTAACACATGTAATGTTAAATCAAAGGAAAGTCTCCCTAGCATGTAGTGCAGTACAATCTCATCACTTTCATGATACTATCACAGTGTCTACTGCTGAGTAGATAATAAATGCTAAGCAATTCTTGGGACCTAAGCATATCTATTAAAATCGAAAAGAAATTCTATTCCACGGAACCACCTCTCAGTTTCCATCAGAGCCATGTCTCAGTCATTAAAGTTCCTCAAACTTGTCTCACTCATTTCTCTGCTTGTCTTGTAACCTGATTTTCTTCTACCTTTTCTAATAAAGTGTATTCCTATTCAGGCCATAGTTTGAAGAAACGATTCCTGAGAAAGGACTTTCCACACAGTCTCTATATTTACTCTCCTCAATCTGGACCCCGCACGACACTCTAGTCTTTCGGTTTTTTCCTGCCTGATTGTAAACTCCATGGGGATGGAAATGTCCGTTTTGTTACATTGTGTCTTCATTATCTAGGGCAGCACATGTAAGGTGCTCAATAATTAATATTTTCAATGAATGATCATCGAACATTGAAGTGCAACCTGAATCACGGTGATACTAGCAATGAGAGTATTATAATAATACAAAGAAAATAAAATTGAAAATTTAGAATTCTACTTGTAATATTATCTATTTTTATAGCAACCTCAGAATGAAAAAAAAGAAGCTATGTAATAGAATATCCATCAATGATTCTATATTCTACTTACGTTGACACATAATCTTCCTGGAGATAAAGTTCTAGGTTGGTCTTTTTTCTTCCAATACTTTAAATATGTCAATTTACTTTTTTCTTCTGTGACTTCTGAAGAGAATTCTGACGTGATTTTTGATCTTGCTTCAATATATGTAAGATTTCTTTCCTCTGGCTTACTTCAAGATTTTCTCTTTTTAATTAATTTTTCGCAGTTTTAAAAAGGTACGTCTAGGTGTAGATTTTTCGGTGTTCATCCTCCTTTGTGGTTTCCGATCTGCCCAGATCTGTGGTTTGGTGTTTATCATTAACTCGGGGAAATCCCAGCCATTACGGCATCAGATATTCTTCAGTTTTTCTCCCTCTTTCCTCTCCTGGGATCCGGGCGGCCCCTGCCGCGCACCCGGCGCTCCGAGGACCCGGTTTCTGAGGCCCCGGCTCCGAGGCGGGCGTGGGGACGCGGCCGGTGTCCTGCGGAGCTTCCTTCCCGGGACCAGGACGAGGACCGGACCAGGAAGCGGAAGCCACATTCCATGTAAGGGAGTGAAAAAAATAAAAAAGAAACCTTACCGGTTAAACAGAGAGGTCCCGCCGAGACTCGAACTCCGGTCGCCGGGTTCGGAGCCGGGCGCTCACCACCCCGCGGCCCACGCGTGCGCGCTGCTCGGGACCAGCCAAACGCTCCGCCGCCTCCCAGGAGCCACGCTCGGGACGGTGACCTGCAGAGGCGGAGTCGTCCGTCCTCCTTTGTGTCTGCCGCGCTCCTTGACTTCTGTGACGTCATTGCCACCGCAGAAAGTGACGCACAGTCCACTCTGGGCTTGGGGCCCGGGAGGAGCCCTCGTGCGCTCCTCAGCCGGTGCCGCCTCCTTGGTGAGAGCCTGGCCAGCGCCTGGGCGTGGGTGCTGGTCCCTCGCGGTCATGGCTCTTTCCCAGCGTGGAACCCCTAGGTCACAGCTTCAGGCTCACTGCTGTCACCCTGTCACAGAGAGAGTGTGGCATACTGTTGGTGGCCACAAACATACACTTAAGACCCTTGAGAGAACACAGGGTCTTGCTCCTAGGCTGGAGTGCAGTGGTGTCACCATGGCTCAAGCGACACTTCTGCCTCAGTGTCCTGAGTAGCTGGGACAGGCATGTGTCACCACTCCCGACTAATTTAATGGGGTCTTGCTGTGTTGCTCAGGCTGGTCTAGAACTCCTGGGCCTCAAGTGATCCTCCCATCTCAGCCTCCCAAAGTGCTAAAGTTAGACATGTGCACCACCACACCCGGCAGAGATTTCTAGATTTGAACTGAAAGCATATTTTCCTGGTTTGCACCTTGAATGTCTCTGATTATGGGACAGGGCATCTCAGCGAACTCCTGAGTGGCCCATGCAGCAGGCACGAAGACTGTCCTCTAAACTTTACATCCAAGTGTGGAGCTCCAGCTTGCAAGGTTCAGGAACAGGGCAGACTACAGATTAAAAAATGTAACAGCCATGGACAGGACTAGGATCCAGTATGTACAAAGGTGCACCAGAGTCTTCTCCCGAATAATTTTTGCCTCTCCAGTTGCCCCCACTGTTACCAAACATAGTCTCGGTGAGGCTAACGTGTTTACAAAGTAGCTCTAGTTTTATTAACCTTGACCTGATTCCTTACATAAGAACAGCCAGAATAGTAACTGACCACAAGGCTGTTTTTAAGTTTGCTTTGTTGCAAGGTTCAGTAAGAAACTTCAGATGAGGCTTCTAAAAACCTCTCCATGCTAAGAAGCCAAGCCAAGGATTCACCATCCAACTTTGCCTCCAATATCTACTGAATTGGGTAAATTCCTCCCTTATCAAGGTCCCCAAAATGTTTTTGATGTTCCTGGACCTTTCTTCCATAAGGTGAGGGAACCCTTAAAGACAGGTACTGGGACAGTTGGGTTTTTTCCCGGCCAAGGGGCTATATTGCCTCCATAAAGTCAACCTTATTTCTTTAAAACTGGTCATATCTGATTCTGTGACCATTTTCAAATCTGACGTTCTGTTCAAAGCTGTGGTCACATAAACAATTGTTTCCAATTATGTCTTGTTACAAAGAAAACAAATTCTTTTAATTTTTTATTGTTTTTGTAGAGACAGGTCCTCGCGCTGTCACCCAGGCTAGAAGTCCTAGGTTCAAGCGATCCTCTTACCTCAGCCACCCAAGTAGCTGGGATTATAAATTCTAGCCACCACACCCAGCTGAAAAGACAGATTCTCACTGAATATATGCAAATAACTAAATTGCCATGTGTTTGGGGAAAATCCCAGGACAGTACAGAAAAGCCACCCCCCAAACTGAGAAGGACCCAAGGGACCAAAGAATGCCTCAGACAAGCCAAGCGTGGTGAGTTAGATGATTTTAACGGAGGTTGTCTCGCATAAGGAAGCAAACTGAATCAGTCTCTTTTCTCCCCTCCCTCCCCCTTTCAAAGGGAAGCAAAACCTTTTTGTTAAGATATTTGCCAGTGAGGGGGTGTGGGGCAGTTGGGAAGCACCAGACGGGGGTGAGCAGAGGAGCTGTGAAGCAGACAGGGGGGCTTTGCATTTCACCTTCCACTCTGACATGGAGACTGGAGAGGGAAACAGAAGCCCCCCAAATTCAGGAAGAGCAAAGTGGATGGTGTTGTTAATACGAAAATTGGCTTGTTTACCTGTGGGCGGAGTTACCTAAGGGTTGGCCGTCCCAATGTGGCAAGGTTGAGCTTGTTTTGAAGCCGGAGTTTGTCTGGCAGACTGAAGCCGTTTCAGAGGATCTGTGGGTGTGGAGGGAAAGAGTTTAGGGGGCCGGTCTGATCTGGAAAGCGAGCGCGATCTCCTGTGTTAAGAAAAGGGCATTTACACTTCCCGTGCCCTTCTGTTTCGCAGTGGGGGCATGGCCCCCCCAGAGCCCACTCCTGGGGCTTTCTCGGTGATGCGATCAGTGACGGTTACAACAGGGTGTGGTTCCTGGAGAGAGTTGTGTTCCTGGTTTTTTGTCACAGCCTCAGGGTTACTCTGTCTCTGAAGTTTTTCTTATAATCATGGCCACTATTTGGAAAACTTTTTTTTTGCTCTCAGGGCTCATTGCCAGCCCCACCTTCTCTTTTCTCTCTCCTCTCCTCCTCGGTCTTTTCCTAGGGGCAATGTGGAATCTGAGGAGGTTTCCAAGTTTTTGGAGTTTATGCCAAATACAGGGCTGACTGGGAGATAGAGTGCACTGCTGGTGTCAGGATCTAAATTAAATTAGTAAAGAGGTGAAAGGCTTCAGACAGTCGTAAAAGAAAAAGTGCTGGATCTTTCCCTTGGCTTTGAGGGACTTACAGTGTCTTCTGACCTGCAGCGTCCCGGAGAGGGAGCTGGTGTACAGGTGGGGAGGGAGTTTAGAACAGCCAGCCAGAGTGAGCGTGGCCAGGAGGGGGTTGTGGACATGGAGCGGAAGGGAGAGAGAGAGGGAGGGCAAAGAGAAACAGCATCTGGACGGTGAAGACAGTGGGGGAGAGGCAGGAGTAAGAAAGTAACGTGGCAGCTGGGTGAAAATCAGCAGGTTTAATCAGCACGTTCAAAGCAAGCCTGAAATTAGAGGACTTTAGGGCCTCGCTGGGCCAGCTCCATAGGTCAAGGAGCAAAACAGCTTTATGATTAAGAGATCCATTCTCAGGCCGAATTTCCTGGTCATTTAACTTACAGTAAATGCTTGGGATGGGGTGAGTCCTAAAGTTCCAACCTAATGTCGCCCATGATGGCAACTGAGAGAAAGAAAAGAGGAAGGACTTTAGGAACGGCCGCACGTCAAGGAACCGACACCAAGGGTCTGGGTGGGGCATCCCCACTATATGACCTTTGAGATGCTGATGGGACATCAGGCGTCCCCGAGTTCTGAGTCAGACCCAGACTGCGACACACGGTGCTGGCCAGAGGGGCATCCCCAGCCCTTGTCCAGAATGAAATTCAGAGAGGAGCTCCCCCACGTCAGGCATTCTTGGGTCTGGGCAAATCTGGGAAGGAGTGGCGAGGAAGCCTCCTTCTCAGGCACTGTTCCTAGAGTGGCAGACCAGCGCCAGACTGTTCCCAAAGCCCTGGGCACTCACCAAGCAACGAGGGCACCGAGAGTGAACTCCTAGGGGCCCAGTCACCAGGGCACTGTGAACTGCGGCACTCGCATCTTCTCTCTTCGCAGCAGCAGGCTGATAACAGAAGTGGCGATGGGTTCCAAAGAGCTGACTCCCTGCCTGTCCTTGCAGATGGGATTGTCACTAGGGATGTGACTGCCTTCCGGACATAGCTGAGGCCCGGGGCTCACACCTTGCTCTTTACTCAGGAATTCCAAGGCTGTTAAAAGTAGATTCTCAAAAGCAGTTTTAAAAGAGAAAGGTTTACATTTTCTTTCCATCTTTTCAGCTCTTTTCATATATTGTGAAAAACAGAACCCCACAGGGCGCCTGTCAGCTCTGGGGGAGAGTGCGAGAGCTCGATTCATTTTACCCATTCAGTGGGTTGAGCAGTTTTCCTGTTAGTTCACTAGCAGGTGAAGCCATCCTTCCAGCCCTGTTGATGCGAGCCCTCCGGCCCTCCATCTGTACTCTACTCTCCTTCCAGCTGCCCCTCCTCTTATTCCCCCTTCCTCAGCCCCACCCTTTCCAACCCCTCCCCACCAAGCCCCTCCATGGGGGGACAGCTAATCGCTGATGGGCCTGGCAGGTCTCAGGCTTCTTAGGAGCCCAAGAAGAAAGTGCCCTTTTGAGTCTATGAAACTGTCATATCACTGCCTAAAATGAAAATATCTGGTCCCTGGTAACCTAGCATTAACCCTTTCAAAGCGTCCTGTCTCTTCCTCAAGACTGGCACAGATCCACTTCTGCACCCCTTTGGACCCCTGGACTGGCTTCATGGTCCACACCTGGGTCAGGCCTCTCAGAGGGATGTTCTTTCCACTGTTACAAACAGGAGGAAACATCACAGGGGAAAGGCCTGACCCCTGGTTCATACAGTCAAGAAACTCAATCACACAGGGAAAGGACCCCCCAAGTCCTGGGTGAGATGTCATGGAGAGAGAAGGGAGAAGGGTGTGGTCCTAACACAGGAAAGGAGGAGGAGTGTTGTGCATATGTACCTGGGAATAACAGGACTGAGAGAAAAACTGGAAATAAAACAAGCAGAATTCCTTTTCCTAACTTAACAAAAAGTCAGTTGTGCAGCCTGAGAACAGGGGTCCTCTCTCCACACGTACACTGGATGCCACTTCTCCACGCTGAATAGTTCAGTCTCTTACCTATGTCTGTAAACACACTCCAACAGGAACACTTTTCCTCTAACTTTGAAGCATCTATTATGTGTATAGCACTATCCTTTGTGTTTGTTACTTTCACATAAATGTCAAAACGACCACACAATTTATGAAACCTGCACAATTTATGAAGCCTCCCAGTTTTGACGTGGAAAAGTCAGCCCAGTAAATCAATATTTTATGGTCACTTAAAAGAACACAAACAATGACAAAAAAAGTTTGATAAGTAGTTTCATTCTCTAAATATGGAGAACATAAAATGTATTAAATACAATGTAACAAAATGTCACTAAAGAAATATTGATGTCTTCAAATTAAATTCTGAGCACCATTAGATTATGTAAGCAATTAGCGTAATATATGTGCATATTGCATTAATGTAAGTTGAAATAAAAAGGAAAGCTTTATATATTTATTTGGTTCAGAAAAGGAGAATGTGCGAAAAAAATTAGGGGAAAATTATATAAATAATAATTTAGAATTTAAAAAGTATGTTTTAAATTTGCATCTGTAAATTATACTTTAATATAATCTTTATTATAACCATCATAACATCCCAATAGTTACAAAAATCAGAAAAGAATACAAAATAGTAACTATGAGAAACATATTCTTCAAAATATAGGAATTTTAATTCCTTGGATAAAGGAAAAAGGGATTACTAGTAAAATCATTCCACTGTGTTACCCAATAAAATATTATTTACATCTATTAACCACAATATTGGCTATGATGGGATAGTTTAAGATGGATAAAATAACATTACATTCATTGCACATCAGTGTTAAAACATTTACGAAGTTAGTTTTATTAAGACAAATTATTTTCACACAATGTCTATAAAATGCATTTGAAAATCCATTATATGCTTATTGGTTAAAATACAGTTACAAGAACTACATAAGAATTATTTTTCTTCTAATATGGTAATATTAGAGTTACAATTTCTCCATTTTAAAAGAGTGAGGCTAATTATTTAGTAATTACTATTTATTATTACTATTTAGTAAATGTTGATATGAAATACATGTACAACATTCCAGACAGGAATAATTTTTGTTTTTCTCTGATACCTGTGAAGATATATTTCCTTCTACCACATCCAATGATATTCAACTCTTCTACTATGTTTTCTATCACATCAACTAATACCCAAGTGTTCTACTTCATTCTACTGTAAAGACATCTCAATGTATTAAGCAACTGGCCAGATTTTGCTACTTGAAGAACAACTGGCAAAAGAATTAACTTAGAAAATTCAGAATGTTTCTCTCATTTTTGATACAGAAAAATAATACACTGGACATGTACCATGTGCGCAGATGCATCACTGCTTTACAATCCAAACACAAAGAGCACATTCTTTGTTTTCTTCATATATTTTACATTTGCCATTATCCATCCATGACAAAATTGATATTAATGATGTCCACTTGATATAGAACGTTGTCTAGTAGTTCTGATGCAGAAACAATAGATGACGTATTTTCACGTAAACGCAACAGATTAAGGCATAACGTCAACTGATTTGAGAGTTGAATTACATCAATAATGCTTTTCAAACACCTCAAATATTGTCCATACTAATAAAGTATTGATTGTATTTGAGTCTCAGTATAATTATAAATGTCCAAATATCAATGTTCTTGCTTCTCTGAAACATATGTATCAATTATATAATTGTTTTGACTTTAGATTGTTCTCTGTAATAAATACTCTGATTTGGTGTATGTATGTACGTATGTATTTATTTAGACAGTCTCGCTCTGTTGCCCAGGCTCACAGCAACCTCAAAGTCCTGGGCTCAAGCAATCCTTTTGCCTCAGCCTCCTGAGTAGCTGGGACTACAGGCATGCGCCACCATGCCCCGCTAATTTTTTCTATATATACATATTTTTTAATTGTCCAGCTAATTTCTTTCTATTTTTAGTAGAGACAGGGTCTTGCTCTTGCTCAGGCTGGTTTCGAACTCCTGACCTCAAGCGATCCTCCCACCTTGGCCTCCCAGAGTGCTAGGATTACAGGCATGAGACACCACGCCTGGCCCTGGTGTAAAGTTTTAAAGTGTCTGCTGTATTCCTTTTTTGTGAATCCCTTGATACAATTAGGTGAGTTTTAATTAAATACTTCCCTTACTTATTGCATCTGTAAAGTTTCTTTCTCTATGATCTTTCTTGTAATTTCTTTTATATTTTTGATAAAATGCTTTCCTTATTTATTACATCTATAGAATTTTTCTACTATGAGTTCTCTTATGTCGGCTAAGAGTTGAACTAAGGTAAAAGGCTTTTCCACATTCTTCACATTTGTAAGGTTTTTCTCCAGTATGAATCCTCTGGTGCTGAATAAGACTTGAAGAATGAGTATAAGATTTATTACATGCTTTACATTTGTAGGGTTTTTCTCCAGTATGAATTCTCTGGTGCTCAGTAAGATTTGAACCATAGTTGAAAGCTTTGCCACATTCTATACATTTGTAGGGTTTCTCTCCAGTATGAATCCTGTGATGATGAATAAGAGTTGAATAACGAGTAAAAGATTTACTGCATGCTTTACATATGTAGGGTTTTTCTCCAGTATGAATTCTTTGGTGCTCAGTAAGATCTGAACTACGGTTAAAGGCTTTGCCACATTCTATACATTTGTAGGGTTTCTCTCCAGTATGAATTCTCTGATGTTGAGTAAGATTTGAACTGTGATTAAAGGCTTTGCCACAGTCATTACATTTGTAAGGTTTCTCTCCAGTGTGAATTCTCTGATGCTGAATAAGACTTGAAGAATGAGTGTAAGATTTACTGCACACTTTACATTTGTAGGGTTTCTCTCCAGTATGAATTCTCTGATGTTCAGTAAGATGTGAACTATGGTTAAAGGCTTTGCCACATTCACTACATTTGTAGGGTTTCTCTTCAGTATGGATTACCTCATATTTTTTTAGATTTGATGAATGACTAAAGATTTTCTCACATTTGTTATATCTGTATAAATTTACTCCAAAATAGATTCCTTGAGGTTGATTATTATTTGATGACTGGGTAAAAGCTTCTAAACATTTATCACATTCATAAGACTTCTCTTGAACTTGAATACACTGATGGAAAATAAGCTCTGAGTGTTGATGAAAGACTTTGTCACATTTCTTACATTTGCAATGGTTCTCTGGAAAATGAATTTTCTGATATTGTCTATGGCTAGATCCTTGATTAGAGGTTTTCTCAAAATTAAGACATTGATAATTTTTGTCTTCAAGATAAATATCCTGGTAATAGCTTGGGGTAGAGCCCTGGCTAAAGGATATTGAAGACTTGTTATAGGTGTGATTTCTTTCCCAATTATCTATTCCTGGGTATTGCTGAAGCAATGATGAATGGGTAAAGACCTTCCCATACTGATCAAAGTTGTAGATTTTGGCATGGTTTTTGTGGAAGTATAACAAACTTTTAAAAAATGGCCCATCAAAATTTTCACATATAGAAATTTTTCCTTCATTTTTAAATCTCAGATCTTCAGAAATATTTGACTTATCATTTAACCCAATTTCACATTTCAATTGATCCAAATCATTATTCTGAACATGGCTTAGGTCACTATTTAAATTTTCCAATTTTTTTTTCTGATAAAATTTATGTTCCAAATGTTGATGTTGGTATTTACTTACAGAGACATGTGGTTCAGCAAAAGTAACTGAAATAAACGGAGATTTATTCCAAAATGTTTTATATATTTGTTCTTTTCTGTCAGTGGTGTTTTCATTGTAGGTAGTTGTCCTACATTTTGTTTGTCCATCATAACAACATACATTCTGTCCTTCAAACTGAGCCTCACTTTCTAAGTCTTTCTTTAAGTGTATTTTTTCAAGCCCACAACTCTCGAATAGTCCCAATATTACTTTCTGGAATGGAGCTTCTATGCATTGCTTTTTCTGCAGACCTTGGGTGTAATGAGAAAATATATCTGAAAGATATCAAAAATTTTTTAAATTCCAATTACCATATTTGGATGAATATACTTTACAACAATAACATGCCAAATAATACCAAGCTGAGAATATCATCATGATGGTTGAATCAAAAATCTGAGGCCCTTGTTTCTCCATTGATGTATTAACTTAACAAAAATATGCTAAAGAAAAACCAACTGAGCTTGCAGTACCCCTGTAAAGTGAAAGGCCAAGAAGAGAAAAATTAAGTAAAAAAAAAAAAAAAAAAAAAAGTTTATACATTTGTGAACCACAGCAGAGAGGAATCAGGAAAAAAAAAAAACTTCCCATTACTTGTTTCTTCCTCAGGAAACAAAGAGTGGAACATGTGTCCAAAGGTCTGAGTTTTTTGGGGGCTATCTAAAAACTGGTTATTTCTCCCTTTAATATGAAGTGCTCAAGTGCATAGAGATATACTTCAAATTACAGATTCAGTCTACTGAGAACAAAGACGAATGCTTGTCACAGCAACAGAGAGACTGCACTAGCAATGACATCTGCCAAGGTAAACAAGAGATTAAATGCTTTCAAGAAAAAACATAGAGAAACTCCTTTTTAACAGTAAAATAAACAGCAGTTCAGAGAAGGCACACATTACTATCAGGTTGAAGGAACCCCTAGTGTGGCTCAAGTGGTGAAAGTTATTCCCATATAAAGCCATCCTGCAAAGGATGGGATAGGTACTTGTTTTTTAAATGATCAAAATCTCAATAAAAATCACAATACATCAAGAAACAAAGAAACATGGTCTAATCAAAAGTCAAAAACAAATACTCAAGTGACCCGAAAGAAGTGAAGATCTGTGAATTATTTTTAAAAGATTTTAAAATACCTATCTTAAAGATGTTCAATCAGCTAAATAAGAACACACACAACTAAACAAAAGGAAGAAAAGAATGCATAAAGAACACTTATATAAAAATTAACTCAAAATGTATTAATACCAATTGCCAGACCATAAACTGGTTAACTTCTAGAACAAAGCATAGGGAACAATCTCTTGTCAATGATGGTTTAGATATCACAAACAAAAAAAGCACATAAAACAAAAGCAAAAAACAAAAATAAAGGGGACAACATGAAACTAAGGTTTCTGCACAGAAAGGAAACAAGGAACAACATGAAAAAGCGACCCAAGGACTAGACAAAAATATATCTGATAAGACTTTAACAGAATAGCCCTACAAAAAAAAAGCTAAAGGGAGTCTATTATGTTGAAAAATGAAATGATGCTGGACGGCATCATAAAACCATATGAAAATAGAAAGCTCCATGTTCAAGGTAAATCTATGCACAGATTTACAGATATGGAATTCTCTACTATTATAAGGATAGCACGTAAAACCTTTAAAATTCTGCTATAGAATTTTTAAAAAATAGGCCGGGCGCAGTGGCTCACGCCTGTAATCCTAGCGCTTTGGAAGGCTGAGGCGGGTGGATCGTTTGAGCTCAGGAGTTTGAGACCAGCCCGAGCAAGAGCGAGACCCCATCGCTACTAAAAATAGAAAGAAAAATTAGCTGGACAATTAAAATATATAGAAAAAAAAAATTAGCCGGGCATGGTGGTGCATGCCTGTAGTCCCAGCTACTCAGGAGGCTGAGGCAGGAGGATTGCTTGAGCCCAGGAGTTTGAAGTTGCTGTGAGCTAAGCTGACGTCGTGGCACTCTAGCCCGAGCAACGGAGTGAGACTCCGTCTCAAAAAAAAGAATTTAAAAAAAAAGTTAAAAAATTCTCAATAACAGATACACAATATAAAAAGTCATAATTCATGATTGATAAAGTGGTAGAATGTGAAGAGGCAGTTTTTTTATATTCAATACAAGTGAAGTTGTCATGAGATTACAATGTATTTTTATAACTTTAATGTTTTACGTAATTTCCACTTTTCAAGGTGATCACAAACAAAATGCTTATAAAAGGTTTGCAAAAGGAAATGAGAAAGGAATCAAAGCTTGTCACTACACAATCAACAAATCAAAAATGAAGGCACTAGGAGTGGACATGGGGGGAAATTTAGCTACAAGAAACACAGAAAACAAATGACAAAACGTTAATAGTAACTTCACTTTTTCAGTAATACTTTAAATAGAAATGGTTTATACTCCTTAATGAAAAGAAAGTAAATGGCTGTATGGATTAAAAACAAACAAGACCATACAATATGCTTCCTACAAAAGATTCACTTTACCTTGAAGGAGTCAAACAGGCTGAAAATAAAAGGATAAAAAAAAAATTCCATGCAAATAATTCCAGCATCCCAGTGATGCTGTCTTTCTCTGCCACTGCCAAGTTACATGAAGGTGTTCAAGATTCAGCTTCACCCATAACCTAACCACAAAAGGGAAAGGTGGCCATGATTAGATAAAATATAGTTCAAGTTAAAAAACTGCCAAAAAGGCAAATATTGATATTATATGATGGTAGTATGTGTCCATTTGCCAGAAACCTATAACACACACACACACACACACACGAATAGCGCTCCCAAATATATGAAGCAAATATGGACAAAAAGGGTAGCAATTAATACATAGCAACACAATAATTGTAGGAGACTTCAAGCCCCACTGTCAATAATAAATAGAAAAATCACATAGAAGACAAATAAGAAAACAAAATTTGAACATTACAGACCAATTAGACCTAAAAACTGTATACAGAGCTCTCCAGTCAAAAGTAGCAGAATACACAATATTCTCAATGACACATGGCACATTCTCTTAGGAATCACAAGTCATCAATTTTAAGAAGACTGAAATCATACAATGTAACTAGAAATCAAAAACAAAAATGGCAAATCCACAAATATGTGAACATTAAAGTCACTTCTGAATATATTCTTGCTCAAGAGCCAGATGATTTAATATTGCTAAGACGGAAATATGACACACAGTAACATACAAATTCAGTGTGATCTCCATCAGAATCCCAGTGATGCTGCCTTTCTCTGCCACTGCCAAGTTACATGAAGGTGTTCAAGATTCAGCTTCACCCCTAACCCAGCACATGGCCAAGGAAGGTGCTGCTGATGGAGGTGTCATGGACACCAACACTGCTTTACGAGAGGTTCTGAAGGCTGCTGTCAACCACAAGGCCTTGTACGTGGAATTCAGGAAGTTGCCAGAGCCTTAGACGAGCACCAAGCCCATCTCTGCGTACTTGCATCCAACTGTGATGAGCCTGTTTACGTCAAGCTGGTGGAGGCCGTTCGTGCGAAACACCAAATCAACCTATTTAAGGTTGCTGACAGGAAAGGGGAACTGGTAGGCCTCTATGAAAATGCAGAGAGGGGAGGCCCCATAAAGTGCAAGATATGGCAAAGAAACTCAGACTAAGGATGTCACCGAAGAGTACTTCAAATGGAAGAAATGACAAAAAAACATTTGCTCACATTCCTCAAAAAAATCTTGATGGTACTCTTTTTCACAAAAATATAAAAAACTTTCTAAAAATTTTTCCAAGACTGTGTCTAGCCACTGTTGCAAAAAAACAAAGAACGAAGAGGAATTAAACTTTGTTATTTCAAAACAAAGCTACAGAAATAAAAATAACGTGGTACTGGCACAAAGACAGTTGATGGAACAGAATAGACAGCTGAAAATTAAACCCTGGGTATACAATCAAATTATCTTTCGCAAGACTGCCATAACCACACAATGGAATAGGAGAGCAATTTCAACAAATGGTGTTTAAAACTAGATATCTACATGGAAAAAAGTTAAACCCTTCCAATGCACCATATGAAAAAAAAAATCTTAAATGGATTAAATACTTAAACATAAGAAATACTACTATAAAACCCTTAGAAGAATATATAGGGAAAGGATAATGATATTGATCTTTGCATTATTTTCTTGAATTTGACATCAAATGCATAAACAACAAAGAAAATAACATAAAACTGGGACTACATCAAACTCCAAAACTTCTGCATATCAAAGGAAACATTTAGTGGCATGAAAATGCCTGTAGGTAGGCAATGGGTGAAAATATTTTCAAATCACATATTTGATAAGTGTTAATATCCAGAATATATAAACAATGCTTACAACTGAAAAATAACAGAAAGTAAATAATTTGATTAAAAAGTAGACTAAGAATTGGAATGACATCTCCCCAAAGAAGACATAAAAATGGGCAAAAGCATCTGAAAATACGCTCAAAATTACTAACCTTTAGAAAAATGGAAAAAAAAAAACCACAGTCAGATACTATTACCTCATGCCTGTTAAAATGAACACAACAAAACAAGCAAGAAATAAAGTTGTAGAGGATGTGGAGAAATTGACACCTTTGAGGAGAATAATCATGCAGTCACTATGAAAACCAGTATGGAGGTTTCTCAAGAAAAATCAATAAATACAATTATCATATGATCTAGCAATCTCACTTTTGAGTATGTATCCAAAGTTTGCAACACATGACCTGGAATTGGTATCTGCACATTCATGTTCACTGTGGCATTATTCACAAAAGTAGAGGCAAGCCAGATGTCCCTCAGTGGATGAACAGTTAATGTGTCATGTGCATATAAAGGAATATTATTCAGTCTTAAAAAAAGAAAATGCAGTCACAGGCTATGACAACAACAAACTTTGAGGATATATGTCAGCTGAAATCAGCCAGTAACGAAGTGACGGATAGTGTCTGATTCCACTTACATGAGGTCTCTGTAGTAGCCAAACACAAAAACAGAAAGTAGAATGTTTTTTAAGGTCTGGAAAAAGGGTGAGACGGGCAATTGTTCTTTAATGGGTACTGAGTAAAAGCTCTCGAGGTCTCTGGCATAACAATGTGAATATACATAACACTACTGAATTTTAAAACAAATTTTATGTTATATGTTTTTATCCTAATTATTAATATTTTAAAAAGTAATTAAAAGAGATACAGAGTCATAAAGCTTTCCAAAAATGAACTTGAAATCACGTGTTTTTCTTACGCAAAGAGAATACAGATTCATCAAGGAGCACCTGTTGAAATGGAGACTATGCCTACGACTACTCACCTAGACGAGATGGAACAGCCATTGACAAGCCAAAGAAGAAAAATAGAAGACAAGACGTGAACAATTCGGAATCGTATTTATATATACAAACAAATACATATATAATTTAACTGTGATATACCTATGCCTTGTTCATATTTAAATTAAATATAACATTTATTTAAAGTATATATACAAAGTTGCAAATTTTTATTGAAAATTACAATAAATTGGTAAAATCAAAAACATAATAAACTGATGTCAATGACAATAACCCCCCAAAGAAACACAGTAATACAGTATAGCAAAATATAAATAAAAGAAACATTTTACCCATAAAATTCTGTATGCAAAATTGATGTACCATTAAAATTTTTTTTCTAGAAACTACAATATTCAACTGTGCCTTCTCACCCAATAGGAGCGGGAATTTTGAATCATTGACGTGCAGTGTATGGCAGTAAAATTTTATAGAAAATGCATTATGATTATTGGTAAAAGGCTCTAATAAGAAAATTTTAATAAATAAGCATTTAAAAGACAATAAAGGTAATATTTTGTTATGTTATTAATATATGGATGCTATTCTTACACAAAATGAAAAGGCCTTTAGAAGCCAAAAAAAAAAACTTTCTTTTTTTATTCTAAAAGGATGTGATTTACTTTTCTAAATAAAGAAAATATATAAATTTTATAAAATATAATGACTGCTATATAAAATGAACATTTGAGAATAAATCATGTTATCATCTAGACACAGGTTGAGGAAAGTGGATGTCAACCTCAATAATTCCCTTTACCTGCAGTAAATTTAAACTTACGAGGGGACATATTAATAAATGTGGGGTACCTAATGATTATCCAACTTACTTCTCACATAATGTGTAAATTCAAGCAGATTGTTTTGAACGTTTGAGTCTATATTACAGATAAATTTGAAACAAAGCAAGTCAGAAAGTGAAAACATATAGGGAGAGGGACATCGGCAAGAGGGAGGAATATGAAATCCGTCACCTGTATACGCCCCCAGCATCTATAATCTGGCAGCCATCCATTGACAAAAGTGCATCATGACACAGCTGGGAGCCAGGGAGAGGGTTGTGAATCCCGCTAAAACTCAAGACCAAGAAAGGTCATTTTGAGAAGGCAGGCCCTGATCGAGGTAGCACACTTGAGAGAACCCCTGTTCTTGACCACAGAACAGAAGCTGGCCCCACTGAGAATTCTAAAGCCACTCTGTAACCATCTCCAACTCCTCCCAGCCAGTCTGGGAGAGGCCCTACCCATCCAGAGGCCTGGGGCATGGAGGCAGCCTGCAGACTTTGGTCTTTACTGTGCTCTCTGAAGCACTTCTGTGACTCAGGTCCAGCCCTCTTAACCACAGTCCTTGGCCAGTCCTGCCCACCTAGGGATCCACAGAGCGACCTGAAAAAAACCCTCACACGTACGCAGGGGGAGCCACACTCATCCGCACGCCTGGTATGAGGTCCAGCATATGTGCGTCCAACTGCAGAACCCTACCTAAGTGCCTGCCCTACAGATCACAGTCATGAAGACAATCCGGCCTGCACAAAAGTAAGACGGGATTCACAGCCACCAAGCCCCTGGTAACAAGCCCACCAGAGCTGGACCCCACTGCAGACACGCAGCAGCCTTGTGACCAAGCTGCAGCTCCTCTCCACTGCAAACCCAGAAGAGATCGCTTCAGCTGGAGAAACCAACGAGAGAGTGTCTACGCCCACTGAAACCAGTTTCTAAAAGCTGCACACACCAATGCAAGGTTATATTGTGCCCTCTTTCAATGCTTCTATTTTAACATAACACTGCAAGTCCTAGGCAAAGCAATTTGGCAGGAAAATAAAAAAAAAAAAAACCAAATTGAAAAGAAAAAAGTAAAAATGTCACTGTAGATGATGAAATCTTATATATAGAAAAACACAAATATTACACCAAAAAACTGTTAAAACTAATGAATGACCTCAGTAAATTAGCAGAATATGAAATTAACCTGGAAACATGAGTTGTGTTTCCATACCCTAATAACAATCTGATTAAAAAAGGAAGAAAACAATCTCATCTACAATGTCATCAAAATAATATATTCTTAGGCACACATTCAACCAAAAAAGATGAAAGATCTTTTTTTTTGTTTTTGAGACAGTCTCACTCTGTTGCCCAGGCTAGAGTGCCGTGGCATCAGCCTAGCTCACAGCAACCTCAAACTCCTGGGCTCAAACAATCCTCCTGCCTCAGCCTCCCGAGTAGCTGGGACTACAAGCATGCGCCACCATGCCCGGCTAATTTTTCTATAAATTTTTAGTTGTCCAGCTAATTTCTTTCTATTTTTTAGAAATAAAAATCTTGCTCAGGCTGGTCTCGAACTCCTGAGCTCAAACGATCCGCCCGCCTTGGCCTCCCAGAGTGCTAGGATTACAGGCGTGAGCCACCACGCCCGGCCAAGATGAAAGATCTTTACATTGAACAAATACAATGTTGATGAAAAAGACACAAATGTAAAAATATCCCATGTTTGTGTACTGGAAGAATTAATATTGTTAAAGTGTCATATTATGCAAATGAATCTACATAGTTAATGTAATTTCTATCAAAATTCCAATGGCATTTTTCACAATAGGATAAAATAATCCAAAATTTATATTAATATAAATTTACAAGAGACTTTGATTTCTTGTTTTGTTTTCTGAGACAGAGTTAAGTGCAGTGCAGTGGCATCATCATAGCTCACAGCAACCTAAAACTGTGGGTTCAAGCGATCCTCCTGCCTCAGCCTCCTGGGTAGCTGGGACTACAGGCATGCGCCATCATGCCCGGGTAGTATTTCCTACTTTGGTAGAGACAGGGTCTTGCTCTTGCCCAGGCTGGTCTTGAATTCCTGACCTCAAGTGATCCTCCTACCTTGTCCTCCCAGAGTGCTAGGATTACAGGCATGAGCCACCTTGCCTGGCCTACAAGACTTTGAATAGTCAAAGCAATGCTGAGGAAGAAGAACAAAGCTGGAAACATCACGCTTTCAGATTTCAATTTTTCAAGAATATAGTAGTAAAAACAGGATGGTATGTGCATTAAAAACTGAAATAAAAACCAGTGGAAGTAAAGAGAAAACCTGGAAGTAAACCCAGGCATAAAAGATCAACTAATCTTTGACAGGGGCACCAAGAATACACAATATATCAATACTTGATGCTAGAAAAACTGTATACCCAACAGCAAAACAATGAAATTAGACCATTTTTTCTTACATCGTACCTAAAAATAAATTCAAAATAAAATAAAGACAAATGAAAACATAAATCCTTAAAAATCACAAAAGAAACATGTGGATTATTTTCCTGATACTGGTCTTGGCAATAATTTTTTCAGATATGACACAAAAAGTACAGCAGCAAAGCAAATATAAACCAGTTAGACCGCATCACATAAAAAAGCTTGTATACAACAAAGAGAACAATAAATTAAGAAAACATAGAATGGAAGAAAACATTCGCAAACCTCATATCTGATAGAAGTTTAATATCCAAAGTACATAAGAAACTCATACAAATCAAAGAGAAAAACAATAATGATAATAATAATAACCAAACTGAGAAGTAAAGAAAAGATAAAATAGATTTTTTTTCAAAAAATACATACAAATGGTCAAGAGCTATAAAAAAGGAGCTCAACATCACCAATCATCAGACAAATGCAAAGGAAAACAATGATGAGATATCAACTCCCACCTCTTAGAGTAGTGAATACCGAAAAGAGGAGAAATAGCAAGTGTTGACAAGGACGTGAAGAAAAAGAAATGCAGTGCACTGTTGCTGAGTTGTAAATTCGTAGAGTCATTGAGAAAACCAGTATGCAGGCTCTTTAAAAAAAGGAAAAAAATAGAACTACCATACAATCCGGCATTCCTACTTCTCTGTATATAACCTAAGGAAATATAATAAAAATCTCAAAGAACTATCCGCACCTACGTTATGGCAGTATTACTCACAACTGCCAAGATATGAAAACAATCTAAATGTTTGTGGACACTGAATGGATAAACAAAAAAATACAGTATATATCCACAACAGAACATTATTCAGCCATAAAAAATCATAAAATCCTGCCATTTACACATGATAGACCTGAAGGACGTCATGCTCAGTGAAATAAGTAAGAAACAGAAAGGCAAATATTTCATGTTCTCACTTATATGGGGACTCAAAAAAGGCTGAGCTCAGTACAAAAAAAAAGTAACTGAGGTAATAGATATGTTCATTAACTTGATTGTATTACTCATTTTACAATCTATAAATATCAAATTATTATACTATATACAATATATATTTAAACAAATCTACATATTACACACACTCATGTATCTATACAGTCAAGGTAATCTTCATACTAAACAGGAGATATTTATGAAATGAGTTATTAAAAATATAAGGTAACAAGCAGGAGTTTAATGTATCTTCAGCAACGTTTTATGATCCCTAATGACCTAGCATATTTAAGAAATCTAGGAAATAAGTAGGTACACTAAACTATATTACAGTTGAAGAATATGAAAATACAGAATTTAAATTATCCATCTCAGTTCACACTAAAAATAAAATTTTGAAGTAAAATAACGTTAGATTTCTTTTGTACATTTAGAGAGATTCTTAGTGTTCTGATAAAATTACTGAGTACAAATTTCTGCAAAACAATGACGGAAACCTCCATATGATACAGAATGTTAAAGCAGAAAATGTGCATCTGTCCCTGGTGGTCCTGGGATTTCTGAAGCAAACATCAGTAACACCACTACTCACACACATTTCAGATGATGCAAAGAGGAAAAATTAAAAAAAAGGTTTAAAATAGAGTCCCTCAGAAATATGCACAAATATTCTTATGTACTCAAAAGACACGGAAGAGCACACAGGCCATGCAGTCCCTTATAAGCCATGAAGACGACACCGGCTCTTACTGTAATCTTAAAGGAAGGTCATTAAAGGGAAGTAGAGTCCTTAGAGAATTTCAGAGCATAGGACAGAAGATGATCCTGTGTGAGAGCGAGAGAAAGAAACCCAGACTTCTCAGAAACCATTTCCATTAAAGCAGAGCTTCCCAAACCACATTTTAAGGTCTAAGATTAGACCTTTGGACCTCTCACCTGTGTCATCTGCTTCCTTCATTCCCACCTACCTGGCTGTTTGGCTACTGTCTCACGTCTCTTCACATTCCAGAGCTCTTGGCTTTGCTCCAGAAAGGTGATCAGGTCTGGCTTAGAGGCAGCAAGACCTATTTTATTAGAAAAAAGTAACATAACTCTTGCTAGAATTTTCTAATTACCAATGTAGTAATTTTCTAATTACCAATGCACACTCAGTAGAGCAGAGAGAACATTACAGAACATTATAAAAAATTAAACTGAAAATACTGTTTCCTGACAGAACCATCAGAATGCTTAGAGAATATTCAAAATTTGTGGATCATTAGTTCCACTGTCCAGTATTACTGAATCAAAAACTGGTAGTTAAAAATTGGATTTTAAGGTCTGGACAATAATGTTTTATACCACTGAATTTCTAGACTTGTCACCAATCTACAGTGAAGTGTACAGATCAGTTCAAGCAAGGGGAAGGTTCATGTCAAGATGAAACAAACATCTTGAAGATTTTCCTTTCTACACCAACAAGCCCCCAAGTTTTCCTTGAAAGCAGGGATCTGAAACTCATTCATATAAAGTAGAAACTCCCCCCGAAAGAAATTCCACAAAGAAAGAAAATGAAACCCTAATGGTGCATTAGGAATCTTAAATGGAAATTATCCTCACCCAGGGAGACCAGGTTTGTGTAGGTCTCTAGCATCACGTCCCTATACAAATTCCATTGAGCAGGGTCCAGGCAGGCCCACTCCTCCAGAGAGAATTCTATGGCCACATCCCTGAATGTCAACAATCCCTGCAAAAAAAACACGTATTTACCAAGTAGCCAAGGGTAACATTCTAAATCTAAATGTGAAATGAGAGTGAAGAGAACTGCCTCTGACATATAGAAATGTCTGCAATGATCCAATAATTTACATAGCAATTCTCTCTAATGTATTGCCTAACTCTGAGGACAGAGGGTGGCAAAAAGATCCACAAAACAAGTGTGGACACTGTGCTTGTCTGGATGATAAAGTATAAAATTAAGGGCATCAACACAGGCACATATACTTTTGAGTGGTATATGTACATCACATACAGTAAGCTGTATATGTTTCTCACATGGAAAGTCATGGCGAGTTAGAAGGGTAACTCTAAAATTTTAATGTCCACTGCAGCGAACTGGAGATCTCATTAAACTGCAGATTCTGATTCAGGAGATCTGGAGGGGAAATTGAGTTTCTGCATTTTTTTTTTTTTTTTTTTTGAGACAGAGTCTCACTCTCTTGCCTGGGGCGAGTGCCGTGGCGTCAGCCTAGCTCACAGCAACCTCAAACTCCTGGGCTCGAGCAATCCTACTGTCTCAGCCTCCCGAGTAGCTGGGACTACAGGCATGTGCCACCGTGCCCGGCTAATTTTTTTCTCTATATATTTTTAGCTGTCCAGTTAATTTTCTTTCTATTTTTGGTAGAGACGGGGTCTCGCTCTTGCTCTAGCTGGTCTCGAACTCCTGAGCTCAGAACGATCCGCCCACCTCGGCCTCCCAGAGTGCTAGGATTATAGGCGTGAGCCACCGCGCCCGGCCC
>RJWJ010008920.1:0-51784 GCA_004363605.1 Indri indri
TCTCTTTCTCTTTCTTCCTTTCTCCTTCCTTCCTTCCTTCCTTCCTTCTTTCCTTCCTTCCTTTTTTTTTTTTTTTTTTTTTGACAGAGTGTCACTCTGTCGCCTGGGTTAGAGTGCGGTGGTATCATCCACAGCTCACTGCAACCTCAAACTCCTGAATTCAAGTGATCCTCCTTCCTCGGCCTCCTGAGTAGCTGCGACTGCAGGAATGTACCGCCACACCCAGCTAACATTTTTTTATTTTTTGTAGAAATGGGATCTCGCTACGTTGCTCAGGCTGGTCTCGAACCCTCCCCTTTCTTAAGGCATTATTTCATTCATATCCAATGATAGAGATTTAAATCAAGGTACAAATGGCATAGTGGACCACAAGATGTGGGAGCAGAGACAGAAGAGCAGGAATCACAATTAAAGAATGACCCATCAACTGACTGATATTTTGACTAGTTAGAGCCTATTTTCTCCTTCTGGGTCAGAAGTTCCATGAAATCAGTAATCATATCTTCACTTATCTAGCCATCCATTTGTTCATTCAACAAGAGTTAATTAAAGTCTTACCATAGAAACTTCTATATAGTGACACACATTATAGGCTGGGATGCATATACTAAAAGGGTAGAATCTCTGCAGCCAAGGATCTTACAGTTGGTGAGACAGAAAAATGATATACTCCACTGTATTGCACCATGCTGGGTGGGATGTGTGTTAAGGAAACCTGTCCTCTGCCAGTGATGTCTTGTAGACAGTAGATGCTGAATAACTGAGAGCAGAATTGATTAAATATCCTAGAGTGGACTTGAAAGAATTAAGACAGAGGTATGGGTAATGGCAAGGAAAATTGGATTTGTACCATATTTGGTGGCTTGCCTGATGAAGCAGTATGTCTTATTTTCATGTATGTAAATGCAAAATCTTAAGGGAGATCATGAGATTCAAGAAAGTGATGATTTCCAGACATATTTGACTTCCTTCAAATTAAAGCAAGTTATTTATTTGCATGACGATCTACTTTTGCACTGTACTTTCTTTCATATCCTCAGCTCTCCATTCATAATATTTAAAGATTTGAATATCTTATACACACTGCATACTTCACTTAAACTGCAATGTTAAAGCAATCTTACTCTCGGCCTCAACTACCGCTTATATCAAAGTATTAATGAACACAAATCTATAAGCTCCAGTGCAAAATAAATTAATGTCTGGCTGCCAGTTTCTTAAATATTTAGAGGCATCTATTCAGTCAATAGAGATGTAGCAGAGAAGTCACTCTCCTGATAACACAAGCTTTCTAATGTTTGGATATTTAGCTTCTATTAGGTTGTTTTCTGAAATTTCCACAAGAAATTCCACTCAGGACCTTGGTGTTTGCTTGTTTTGTTTTTTCCTTAAGTACTTTACATGCTAAAAAAAAAATGGATTTTTATCCTTTTGAATAAATTCAAATAGATAAAATATTCTGTCCAGATCTATTCATATTTATAAAAGCTTAAAATTTTATTTCAAACAAACTAGAAATTGGTTCTTGGTGTAGTTTTCACTTTTGTGGGTTAGTTAATGCAGGCATTCTTCAGATCAAATGAAAGTAATATTCGTCTTCACCCCTCATTCCCCAGTGCCTGGAGTGAGATGAATCTGCCTTTCCTCTGAGCATTAAGGGATTTGCAAAAGGTGCATGGAACATTTTGAGTAAGAGCAAGAATGCTAATTAAGAGCAGAGGAAAAATCATTAAACACACAAGACCTTGGGCAGGGTGATCAAATCTTGCATGAGACTTGGATTCTGTGATACCCGCATTCCTCTCTGGCACCAAATTTGATCATTCCTTCATAATCAATTCATGGTTATGCTTTGCTATGCTATGCTGTGTTATGTGGAATCTCACGGTATGGGATTTAGATCTGTAGAATGTTGTATTATATATCTTTTTAACCCTCTAAAAATACCATACTCTTGTCCACCTTTACCATTTAGTTTTTTCATCATCTCTGATAAAGGTGTCATGGCATGGAAATACTTCCCTCCATGTATTTTGTGTTTTTGGTTTTTTTTTCCTCTCTTTTCCTTGAGCTTTAATAAACGCTTCTTAGAGCTCATGTTCTTTTGCTTTTTGAGTTAATTTTTGCTAAGGTGACAAAGAGAGATTGTAGAAAATATATTGGAGTAGGTTGCAATTCTTAACCTCCTGCTGAGACACCTTGAGCAATTCATATTCTCTTTCAAAAACCTTGTTTCTCATATGTAAGATGGAAATAAGAATGCTTTGTGCTCCCTCTGTAAATCATAAATATATTTAATAAGAATTGCTAATTGCATTCATTTTCTTGGGCTGCCATAACAAATTTGCAGAAACTGGGAGACATAAAGCAAAAGATAACTTATTCTCTCAGAATTCTGGAGGCCAGAAATCTGAAATAAAGGTGTGGGCAGGCCCATGTTCCCCTCAGAGATGCTAGAGGAGAATCCATTCTTTGGCTCTTTCAGCCTTTCTTGCCTGTAGGCATTCCTTGGCTTGTGGCCACATCATGCCAATCTCTGCCTCACTGGTCACATTGCTTCTTCCTCATCTCTGTGGCAATTCTCCCTCTGTGGAACACATGTTATGGAATTTAGGGCCCACCAGGTAATCCCACATGAACTCCTCAACTCAAAATTCTTAATTACCCACAAAGACTCTTCCCCAAGTAAGATAACATTCACAGGTTTGAAGAATTAGGATGTGGGCATGTATTTCGGGGAGGGGGGTGTCACCATTCAGACCACTACACTAATATTCTAACATATACCTTAATACACACATGAATATCAAAAAACAAAAGAATGGAGATAGTAAGTTTTATCTTTCATAGACATAGTTTCACTAAACATCATCTTCATATAATATTAAAAAATACTTTTATATTAATAATTTTAAGCTAGTATATCTAGCTTTTTCAAAAACTTTAGAAGTTGCTTAAGTTTCGTAGGCCCCTTGATGAGCCCTGAGTTTTGCGAAGTGAAAAGCACAGACCACCCTCTGTGCATTTTCGCTCCAAACTGACAACCAGGCAGATGTTTCTAGAACTCTGGTATTAGATGGTTATAGTGCATAGAGAGCCCGTGGAGTGTTTATCTGTGTTAAAAAAGTGCTATTTCATTCTATGTGTAATTGTACATTGCAAACTAAACAATAAACAATTAACAAACTAAACAAACTAAACAATTGGTTTTAGTCTAGGTACTTCCAAAAGAATTCACAATGATTTTTTTTCTGTTTCTAAAGCCAAAGTGGACCTTGCTCCAATATTTGATGGCTAGATATACTCTATTATTAAATCGTAGCATATTTGGTAATGCATCAACACTCAAATATTGAGATTATTCATGTCAGGTGCCATGATAGACAATCTAATGAGAAAAGAAAAGACAAAACAGTGACAAATAAGTTAATGATCTAATTAGGTGGCTCAGAATGTTCAGCTGTTTGTGGCAGATTTAGTATGTTGGTACACTTCCAATGAACTATACAGGAACTTATGATACTGAAGGAGACTGGCTTCACAAAGTCTTGGTTTTTATTAATTCCGTACAGTGTGAGTGTTTCCAACAAGACACAATATTTAGAGTAAAAAGATATAAATGAAATGTGGATGTTATAATAGATGCCTCGTATTCTTAAATATTGGATACTACTTTATGTATGCTTCTAATATACTGAAAGCTCATGGATTTGGTCTCTTTACTGTTTCGCCAGGTTTTTATAAATAAACAACGGACACAACACAATGATAAGAACTTAATTAAATCTCTTGACCATACGCACTAAATACAGTGACACTTTTTTCCCTTTGTTTTAACCTTCCTACCATTTTAATTTCATTTGACTTGACCAAGAAAATTTGAATTAAATTTGCAAGTCAAATGTCAGGAGACTTTTCTCAAAAAGGCACAATCTCTACTGATAGTTTCTTCATCTGTTTATTTTTCATAAATATTTGCCTGGCAAGTGCGTTCGTTAACACTGGCTCCTTTATCTTCTTGTTTGCATCTGAAAGGACAACCAAAAGCCATAGCTCGATGATTTTAAATGAATGAAACCTAGACCAAAGTAAAATTTCTGTATCAGGGCAACAGAGGAACTACACTGAAACAAATAGAGAATTTGGATTTGCCTTGCCTGCTTTATTTTATCTAAAATGTAGACAATTTGGAGGGAGGATGAGATATTTAAATAATAATGGTAATAATAATCATTTTATTTTATTAAAAATATGAAGAAGAATACAGTAATCACCCCCTATCTACAAGGAATGTGTTCTAAGATCCACAGTGGATGCCTGTAACCAAGGATAATATTGAACCCCATATATACAGTATGTACTATGGTTTTTCAATCTGATAACCGAGACGGTTACTAAACGATTAACAGGTAGTGAGTACACACAGCTTGGATACACTGGACAAAGAGATGATTCACATCCTGGGTGGGCCTGAGAGGGACAGAGTGAGATCTTACCACCCTACTCAGAATGGTATGCAATTTAAAATTTATGAATTATTTATTTCTGCCATTTTTCATTTAATATTTTCAAACCATGGTTGACTGTGGGTAACAGAAATCACAAAAAGTGACACCATGATAAGGGGAAACTACTATAATTTAGAAGAAATGAAGGAAGGAAGGAAGGAAGGAAGGAGGGAAGTTAATACTGTGGGATAAATTACACCAATAAAATCGAAGAGTTATCCAGACAGGCACAGAATTTTTAATTCTTCATGGAGTGTGCAAGGTAGTTTTCATTCTGAAACCTTCTCCTGGCTTGTAGGTGGCTGCCAGCTGCCTGGATGCTCACATGAGATCTTCTTTGTGTGTCCAGGGAGACAAAGAAAGAATGCAAGGTCTTTAGTGTCTCTTCTTATAAGAACACTATTCCTCTAGGATCAGGAAGGCACCCTTATAGCCTCATTTAACCTTAATTATTTCCTTAGAGGCCTTATCTCCAAATACAGCCACACTGGGGTTTATAGCTTCAACATAAGAATATTTTCAGCATTCAGTCTCTAACAAATACCATCTTATTTACTAAAGGAAAAATTTCTTATAAGGATATTAATGTTGTGTGAATGAATATCCTTTGATTTCCAACTCCAAATGATTCAAAAACTAAACATCGATAATCAAGATGACATTTCTCTTAAATCAACCATATGAGATACTTAATCAATATGTGTGCCCCTCTCCAAATATAGGACTAATGTGTCCAATTTCAATGAGGTAAAAGAGAATTCTTGTGTGCACCTTCTTAACATGAGGTATTTCCAATAGTTTAAGATAAGTTCTCTCTCTCTCTCTCTCTCTCTCTCTCTCTGAAGACTTTTCTATTTGAACCTAAGCATCCTCAGTTTATTGCTCACATTTCTTGAGATAAGGCATGCCCAGAGAAAGGCATGAAAACCATCAATATTTCTCTTAAATTTTTATATACAACCCCAGGATATATATGCTTTCCAATAGCCTGAAATTGAACTCTCTCTGCTTTATTTGAACCATATATAACCCCCCTATAACAGATAACATAAAAGGAAATGAATATGAGCCCTGCAAACTATAGCTTATGATTAGTCATTTATTTATTCGGTAAATATTTGCTGAATACTCGTTATGCATCTTAAACTGGTTATTTGGTACTTGGAAGTTTCCTAGTTTATTTCCTTATCTCCAGTGTTTATCTTATCTTCATTACTATATCATTTCTTTGTAACAGTGTTTTGATAAAAATATAAAGAGTTTTGTAAGATCGTACAGGTAATTTATCTAAAGAGATTGGGTACAATTTGTGAGGAGATTGTCCACAAAGAAGTGACATTTAGGCACCGATATAAAGAAGGCAAAAATATTCACAATTCAAATTATGGCTAAAGAAGGGTAGAGAGATCATCAGGCGGAAGAAAGAGGAGATGTCAAACCCTGAGGAAGGAAAACGTTTGCTTCAGAAAAGTCCAGGGTGGATGGGACATATAGAGAAAGGAGAGTGACAGCCCATGAAGCTGGAGAACTAGATAGGGGTCAGATCATTCTGGCCTTAGAAACCTAAATTTCTAATCTGTAATAGAAGCATAGAAATTCTAAATGTTCTCTCTCTCTCTCTCTCTCTCCCTCTCTCTCTCTGTCTCTTAATATATATAAATGCACACACATATATAGAGATATTGATAGATACTAAAGATAGATATGGATATTCGCATCTATTGAGAGACTAAATAACATTCCATTTCTATTGATATAATTTTCCTAGAATAATATGCTTACCGGATTTGTTTTTATTCAGTAGCAGTAGTTCTTATAAGATTAGATGGATGGATAGATAGGTAAATACATAGATAGATACCCATTGCTGTTTCATTTTCTAACTATTTCTAATCATTTCTCAGTTCTAATGAATCGGTTAGGTGTTCAGTTCCTTAAAACTAAAACCATCCCAAATAAAAGTGGGTTAAACAATGGGACCAATGGTATGAGGATCCCTGCTCTGTGCCAAGTCTTGTGCTGGGAGTAGAGCTGTGACTAAGGCAAGTCTGCCTAAATACAGTGAAATAATACATACAAATCTTATTTAACATTATCTATTCTCTTCCATAATTTCAAAAGACCATCGCATAAGCATTCTAAGAGATTAATTTTAAGATGACTGCCTTTGGCACTGCCTCTTACAACTTACAGTAAACGCCTAACAAATTACTTTGAAAAACAAAATTGCATAATCTAAGAAGAAAAGTAAATATTTTTATTCATAATCAATCTGTTTTCAGAATCTGAAAGTTCATACATAATGGCATAACTGTACTGTGCCGTCTGAAATTAAGCAAGCCTATGTACTTGAAAAGAAATATTCTTCATCTGGTCTCTACTATTTATTTGTTATGTGCCTTGCACTTCTCAGCCAAGGAGAAGGGAACTTGACTTTATCACAACTTCAGGAATATTGTCCTTTGACATATGCCTTGTGCTATTAGCCCACTTTAAATCCCCATCAATATCTTTCCTTCAACTGTCAGTCATAAACATAAACAAATGGGTGTGGGGTATGAAACAAGGTTCTGAAAATGGAATAATTCTTCTTCCTTGATGTAATGCTCGTAAGTAAAGAATTTCAAGAGTATGAGAAAGTGGGAAAATCCCTAATTGGAAGAATTAATGGAGAATATAAACACAGTTGTTTCTCGATATACACTGGGGGTTGGTTCCAGGACCCTGTGGATACCAAACTCCATGGATGTCCAAATCTCTGATATAAAATGGCGTAGTATTTTCATATAAGCTATGCACATCCAACTGCATATTTTAAATCATCTCTAGTTACTTATACTACTTAATACAATGTAGATGTTATGCAAATAGTTGTTATACTGTATTGGTTTTTAATTTGTGTTATTTTTATTTGTATTTTTTTATTCATTTATTTTTTTCCCTGAAATATTTTCCATCTGTGATTGGTTGAATCTGTGGATAGAGAACCTGTTGATACGGAGGAAGGCCAACTGTATTTGAATACTTCACCTATTGAGAATATCAGTGAGCCAGGTGATAAGATTAAGATATATTTCTACTTCAATGCAACACAACTGCACTAGATGGAACATTAGTCTGCCCAGTTGGATATTATTCCATCCTAGAGAATGCCAATTGCTAATGGTCCACCCATTTTTTAAATAGATCTTGTCAAGATATTCTTGTACTTTTTGGAGAACTCTGTTGTTATATACTCAACTTCAAGAGATTTATATATATTTAAAAAAAATCATGCCGTTTATATATCTATGGGTTTCACTGATCATTTCCTCTCTTTTCTCATATATTTTCCAGTTCTAAAAATGTTTTTGAGTTTCTTCTAACAAATCGTTATCAGGAAATACTTTTCTGTTTACTATGCTCAAAAAGATAAAATAAATGCAATAAGCAGGAGCTGAAACCTTAAGGGGAGAAAACAGGCTAAGATGCAGAGAAAAGAAGATGATATAAAATGGAAACACATGAAAATATGAAGAACTGAAAAGAAGTTTTTTTAAATCATATGATAGTAAAATTGAAGCCAAGTATGGAGGGAGTGAACAGCTGAATCACTGGCCCTTAAAAGGAAAATGGCTTTTCCTTTTGCATTATTGAAAAGCAAGTAAAACAAAATATTAAAATAAAAAGAAAACTAGAGCCAAAAAACACCATTGATCATCTTACTAAATTGTGAAAGTCAAGAGCATTTTTCTTCTTTAAAAAAATCAGGAACAAGGTAGAAGTGTTTCTTATAAATTCTTGTACTCAAAATTGTATTAGAGGTTCTAGTTAGCATAGTAAGATAAAAATAATAAATGAAAAAAAGTAACTCTTAGAAAGGAATAGATAAAATTCTTTATTTGCAGAGAATATATGACCATATAGAAATACTCAAAACATGATAAAATGTATTTTTCTTTTGTCCATTTCATTAATTTGCTCTCTAATCTTTATAATTTCCATTCTTCTTATTGCCTTAGGTTTACTTTGCTCTTTTTCTAATGTCTTATAGTGGAAAACTTCAATATTTCTGCTTTTCAAAGAAGAAAGCTATAAGTTTAAAGCTATAAATTTACCTCTAAGTACTGCTTTAGTTGCCTCCCATACATTTTGATTTGTTGTGTCTTTACTTACATTTGTCTCATAATGTTTTTCAAGTTTCCTTTTTTCTTTATTCTTGGATCCATTGCCTATTGAGAAGTGCATTGTTTAATTTCCATATATTTGTGAATTTCCCAAATTTCTTCTTATTATTGATGTCTGACTTCATTCCATTGCAGTCAGACAACATATTTTGTATTATTCTGTCATTTTACACTTATGGAGGTTTGCTTTATTGTCTAGCATATGATCTACACTGCAGAATGTTCCAAGTGAACTTGAGCAGAATATCTATTTGCTGTTGTTGGGCAGAGTGTTCTATAGATATCTGTTAGGTATGGTTAATTTATATTATTGTTCAAGTCTTCTATCTCCTTGTTGATTTCTGCCTAGTGATTTTATCCATTATTGGAAGTGAGATATTAGAGTATTCAGTTATTAGTTTTGAATTTCTAGTTTTTATATGTTCAACAATATATTATGGGCATATTGTTTTATACAACTGCTTTATGAAATGGCTAAGACGAAAAAGGAGAAAACTATGCATTTATACTGTCTTTTATAATTACATAAGTATCTTTATCTATGCTTTTTTTTTCAAGTGTGGATTTGAATTTCTATCTAGGGTCATTTACTTTCAGACTGGAGAAGACTTCTTTTAGTATTTCTCATTCGGCCTGTCTGCTAGTGACAAATTCTCTGTTTTTTGTTCATCTGGGAACATCTCTCTTATATATATATATATGTATATACACACATACATTTATTCATTTGTTTTGAAAGATAGACTTGCTGAATATGATTCTTGGTTGACAATTTTTGCCTTTTGACACTTTGAATATGTTATTCCACATCTTTCTGGCCTTCATTGTTTCTACGAAAATTCAGCTGTTAGTCTTATTAGGGTTCCCTTGGAAGTGATGAGTCAATTTTCTCTTGTCAACAAGATGTTCTCCTTGTCTTTGGCTTTCAGTATTTGTGTCTGTTTTTGAATCTCTTTGTGTTTACCTTCTTAGAGTTTGTTGAGCTTCTGGATGTATAGACCAATGTTTTCTAAAAAATTTTTTGAAATTTTCAACCAAATTTTTCTGCACCTTTCTCCTTCTCTGCTCCTTCTAGTATACTCATTGCACATCTGTTGGTATGCTTACTGGTATCCCACGTTTTTCTGAGGCTTTTTTTTTAAATTCTTTTTCTCTATGTTCTTTAACTTAAATATTCTCTATTATTCTGTCTTCAAGTTCACTAATCCTTTCTTTTGCCAGTACAAGTCTATTATTTAGCTACTCTATTTTATTTTTCATTGTCATTCTCATGAGCATTTTCTTTTTGCCAGGTTTTTTTCCCCCATGTGTCATGCTTTCCTGTTTCTTTGCATTTTCATAATCTTTTGTTGGAAACTTGACATTTTAGATAATATATTATAGCAAAACCAGGTACTATCATCCTCAGGGCTTGTTACTTTCATTTGCTTATTTGTTTAATGACTGGCTGGATTACTTTAATGAAGTGTATTTCCCTCCTCCATAGTATTAAAGCTCTTCTGTTTCACCTCAGGGGATCTCAGCCTTGGCTATGCCCACAGTCACTCTAGAATAACAGTGGTTTGGGTGGGGCTCTCTTTGACTGCCTCTTTCTCTTTCCACACCCAGCTGTTAAGCTCCTCTAATTGTCACATTATTCCTGTATTGTTTTTAACACTGTCCTGTGACCTAATTGCTTGACAGACCAATCCAATCAAACTTGGTCTCCTTTGAAAGAATAGTTCCCTAGGTCAGTGATTCAGATTTGTTCTGACTCAGGTGGGTAATAAAGGCTCTCTCTTTCCCAGGTTCTCTGCTCCACCCCCAACCTCTGCACTCCCTATGCCTCCCTCTATCGCCATCAAAATCTATGAGCTATTGTCTCTGAAGCTGGGGTGGAGATCATGGCATGTTTCTCCGAGTGATATCTGCACCTTAGGATGGATCATGGAGCATTGGGGACAATAGCCTCAAGTCCTTTTAGGTTGCTTCTGCCAATGTAGAATGGGCTGGAGCAAGGGCGACGGAGGACCTACATTCCTAGTGGAGCAGTGTCCATGTAGAACCTCTACCCCCTGAGTAGGAGCTGTGAGGAAGACAAAGAACCCTTATCTTTTGGCCATACTGACCTGGAACTTAGCTTCAACAAGTCACTAGGAGCAGAATGAGAATTTCTGATGTCCTACCTCTCCCCAGAAAATAAGCCTCCAGCTGCTTGCTTTGGGGAGACGGAGTTCTGTGTTCTTGGCTAAACCTATTGAATAAAATTTCCATGTTACTGAGATGGGAGAGAGAAGGGTGGGAGTGGTCTTTATTCATATACCACAGAATCTCACCATTCTTCCCAGGCTCTAGTGGATTTTCTTGAACAATTGTTTATTTGCTGCTTGCCTCCAGAATAATTTCCAGAGGTTTTTTTTTTGTTGTTGTTATCGTTGTTGTTGCTGTTGTTGTTTGACCTATATAATTTTCACTAGTTTCACTACAAAGCACAGCTGTGGAGCTCCTGATGCTTTCATGCTGAAATGGAATTCTCTGATGAGATATGTTTTTATAAGTAAAAAGAAAGTCTTAGAAGATTGCTGAAATTAAAATCAATGTATAAAATAATTATATCTTATACATAGAAACAATGAGTTGAAAATATAATTTTAAAAAGTGCAACTAATTTTAAACAAGCTTACTATGGCAATAAAATATTTAAAGTAGCAATGATAAATCTAACAAAAAAAGATGTGAAAATCTCTTGTAGCTAAAATAAAAACATATTAATGATATATTTTAAAGAAAATAAAGAAACTATGATCTTGATACAGAAGATTGATGATTGTAAAAATGTAATTGTCTCAAAATTGGTTTATAAATTAATATTATTTCTACCAAAGTTCTTATAGGAATTTTCAGAGAATTTGATAATTTGATTCTGCATTTGTCAGAAAATAGTAAATGAGTAGCAATAGCCAAGATACCCCTAAAGAAGAATGTGGTAAGAGAAATGCTCTAAAAAATATCAAGGTTTATTGTAAAGTTTTCATACATACAAAGCATGGTTTTAGTTCAGGGATAGAAAAATAGACTATTGGGACAGAATAGAGATGTCCTAAAAGGATGAAGATTCACCAAAATCTGATGTATGAGAGTATGAGCATTGACGATCAGTGAGTGAGGGACAAGTTACTTCGTAATTAACCTTGGGTAACTCAATTATTAGTATAGAAAACAATCAGTTCCATATAAAAACATAATTGAGAAAGGTAACTTTATAAAATATTTTTATATAATTAAGAAATTTAAAAACAAGGCTTGAAAACACCAATACGAAATAGAGTGATAAAACTGACTATATAAAAATTAATTTGTTTTAAATTTATTTATTTATTTATTTTGTATTTTAAAAGATTTAGGGCCTACCGGTGGTTTTTGCTATGTGGATAAATTGTATCACACTGAGGTTAGAGCTTTCAGTGTACTCGTCACCAGAATAATGTACATTGTACTCAATACGTAGATTCAAAATTAACATTTTAATGAAATGAAAAGGCACCATGAGTTTTTGAATAACAAACCCCAACTTCATAGAAGGTATTTGAAACACAAAAGATTAAAAAAATTATTCCAATAACATTAATTTGAACTGTGTAAAACTGCTGATATTCTGTGGTTTTCGATGTGTACAACAATGACAATTTCATTTGACCTAATGAAATAACTCAACTAAATCAATAAGAAATACAAACACCAATCAAAAAGTGGTTTAAAAAAAGTGGATTAGGCAAATAGGGAATTGATATTGCCTGGGGCTTGCAGGTAAAATTTAACAGCAATGGCTCATAGACGTCAAATACTCAGTCAACAATTTCCTAAATGTAGGAAGGGGAACAACACATGCAAATTCTAGAATTAGTAAAAAAAAAAAAAAAAAAAAAAAGAGTATGAATTGAGTAGTATACCCACAAATGCTTTTCTAAGCAATAAAGGAGAAAACATATGCAAATTCTAATATTAGTAAAATAAATATGAATATGAGTTTACTGTTAGACCCACCAATGTTCTTCTAAGTATTAAAGGAGATAACTTTGTTCTGCAACAAGCAATATTCCTGCTGAAATTTCTAAATTATCATTATAGACTGTTTAAAAGAGAGAATATGCAAAGATAGTTTCTCATTATACATAATGTCAACCGAAAAAGACAAAGCTTCATTGCAATTTTATTAATTGCATCTTGAAGACCGATTCCCATTTTCTGTTTTGAACTAGGGTACATGAAATCATCCACAAATGTTCCTTACACTAATTAACTGTACTCAGACTTGTCACACACTTTCTGAAAATATAACAAACACAACTATATATTCTCGGTTTTGAGATGACGTTCCCCTGCTTTTAGCTTACTTCTAGGTGGTGGAAATAAAGATTAATGGATCATTTGGTATATCACTGCTTAACTACATTAGAAACCTCTTTTTGCTTTTCAAATTACTCTATAATGAGGCACAACCAGAAGAAATTTAGAACAAAATTGTTAACTTATAGTGTTTTTTTCCGTTTGACTGCTTACTAGCAAGGCATTATAGTCCAGTTTATATCCTGAACAAAGCAAAAATAAATATAATTATATACCTATTTTGGCCAATGGCTATCATTTTTTGACAATCTTAGTATAGTACTATATGGTACAGAAGATTTAACATTTTTACTTGAAGTCATTTGAATGGAATGTCTGTCCACCTATTTGAGTATTTTGGAAACCAGTAGGACACTGATGACCGGAAATTGAAGAGCAATGGGTCGAAATCACTTCTTAAACATGCAATAATGAGGTAGCTCAGTGTTCTGAGGTTTGTAAATTTGCCAAGATTTGAAAAAATCCCAACCGAAATAATCATTTTGCCCAAATAACACCGCACACAGTAACAAAAATTTTGTTTGTTTTTGGCTATAATATCAGTACGAGAAAATTAGTGCTCCCATTTTGAGTAAATATATGTCTTTCATTAATCAAAATGAGAAAATAGATTAATAATTAATATATACAATGTAACTGTAGTTCATGAGATGGGGATGAATGACAACAAAGATTTCGTCTTGGTGGTGAAACTTTGAGAATGGTATAGCTAACATGAAACCAATCACTTCTTACTGACTAGTTTTGTTTTGAACTAAGTTTTGCTTAAATGTCCTTAACCATTGATTTAGATGACCGGTATATATCTCCATATAATTAACTGACATATGCAAAATGGAGCACTTGCTCTTATGACTTCTAATTTTGTTCTTATTGTGTAACCACTACAGGTTTTCTCCACAAAATTTTATTAATAATTATGTGGCATATCTCCTCCAATTGGCAATAAATGGGGCTTTTGCTATATCTTAATATAAATTTTCACTTTTTCCAGATAATTCTCTCAGCATTTTGGCAAAGCATAATGGATTCAACCGCCAGAAGCAAGAAGTCTATCTTTTACCAATCATAATCAGTGATAGTGGAAATCCTCCCCTGAGCAGCACCAGCACCCTAACCATCCGTGTCTGTGGCTGCAGCAATGATGGTGTTGTCCAGTCTTGTAATGTTGAAGCTTATGTCCTTCCCATTGGACTCAGTATGGGCGCCTTAATTGCCATATTAGCGTGCATCATTTTGCTGCTAGGTACGTATTTCCTCCATTGCCTAATGGTTACCATTTTTTCTGGTTTGTAAATGACTATAAATAAGGACAGCAAATTCTTACCTGGCCAGGTGTCAGCATTCTTTTGAGGAAGAGAGATTTCCTTTCCTTCTCTGTGTCTGGAGATCACTAAGAACAGGTGAAGAGAAAAAGGGTTGTGACAGTCAATGTCCACTTGGGGAGGACTTTCTATGCCTTTTTCAATCCCGTTGCCAGTAAAACAATGGACAAAACATAATGGCGGTGTTAGTGGGGAAGGGCCCTTATGTGGTTACCACAGCACCTATTATACAAAAACATCCCCAGATCTTCTGAGACACACCAGTGTACTGCAACTGGGGGCTCTCCTATGCCCACACTATTGTTTCACCTACACAATGTATAAATTGAGTTGTTAAGTTCATCAGATCAAAGTTTGGTGAGATAAAAAGAAAACAAACAAGCAAACAAAAGCTGTGTTTTCTTCAAAATAATACGTGTTCCTCAGATATCTTTCTTGATATTAACATCAAATTAAAACGAAGATTGCAAATTAAAGGAAGCTTCTATAACCTTTTGATTCAAAAATCCAATTATAAAACTGAGATTAGATAGTAGAAACATATAAAAAAAGAACAGTTATATCTTATCCTGCCCTTAAGACATCATAAACCTTAAAGATGGTGTCAGTTACCGTCTTCCCAGTTACATCGGTCTTGCTCACCCAGTGCCTTGAATTAAAGCATCACTTTGCTGACTTATTTTGCTTCATTAGCCCAAGTTTGATTTGGCTGATCTGGCTAGCTGGGTATGTGTTCCTTTCCCATCTCCCACCTTTAGGCATCCTTTCCCACATTGAGGCATTCCAGCTTCATCCAAGACATGCAACTTTGGCATTCACTTCTTCTGTGAAAGAACATTATTCGATTGGAGAGTGTCTTGAAGAACTGTTAAAACACAAACTATGCTAGATATGATCTAGTGGGCTCCTTTTTCTTTGTATAAGGGAGGCTTGAAACCAAAATATATTAAAGGACTTGCCCAAGTCACACAGCAAGTCGGTCATACTATCTGTGGTATTTTCTATTCTGTTCCATTCACTCTAGTGATCGTGACAATGTAAAATGTAACTTTCACTGTGAATAGATGCAATCTGATTCTTTCACCCAGCTCCATCGCCATTTAATAAACGGAAGTAATCTGGAATAGTTTTTACTCAAAATTCAATGCTTATCTTTCAGAAAGGTGTTTAGCTTAATTCCCTAGTAAATATTATTAAACCTGTATGCTCATACATTTTTTTTTAAATGTCCCACTCTCTTAGCATATACGGTATGTTTCTTGTGACATGATACTCTCGTTTGGCTAACTGCTATTTACTATTTCTCCTGCAGTCATTGTGGTGCTGTTTGTCACTCTGCGGCGACATAAAAACGAGCCATTAATTATCAAAGATGATGAAGATGTTCGAGAAAACATCATTCGCTACGATGACGAAGGAGGAGGGGAGGAGGACACAGAGGCTTTTGACATTGCAACGTTACAAAACCCAGATGGAATTAATGGATTTTTACCCCGTAAGGATATTAAACCAGATTTGCAGTTTATGCCAAGGCAAGGGCTTGCTCCAGTTCCGAATGGTGTTGATGTCGATGAATTTATAAATGTAAGGCTGCACGAGGCAGATAATGACCCCACGGCCCCGCCATATGACTCCATTCAGATATATGGCTATGAAGGGCGAGGGTCTGTGGCTGGCTCCCTCAGCTCCTTGGAGTCCACCACATCAGACTCAGACCAGAATTTTGACTACCTCAGTGACTGGGGTCCCCGTTTTAAGAGACTGGGCGAACTCTACTCTGTTGGTGAAAGTGACAAAGAAACTTGACAGTGGATTATAAATGAATCAATGGAACTGAGCATTCTGTAATATTCTAGGGTCACTCCCCTTAGATACAACCAATGTGGCTATTTGTTTTAGAGGCAAGTTTAGCACCAATCATCTATAAACTCAACCACATTTTAATGTTGAACCAAAAAAAGTAACAATAATAAAATAAAAAATATATGTTAGGAGGTTATAAATCTTGTGGAGTGTGAATTAAGTATGTGGAGTGTCTAGAAGTCTTTGGATATTTGATATTTACCTGACCACCACAGACAAAGATTGGGATCCTGGCTAATCCTTAGAGAAATGGTTTTAAAAAAGAGGAAAAAATCAAAATTAAAAGGTGCTTTCTTAGGAAAAAAAAAAAAAAAAAAAAGGACCCACAAAGAATCTGCTGCTGATATATGTCTTCTGCAAGGATTTTTATGAATGCAAATGGTTTTTTCCCCTTCACCAATAAGGATCCCGCTACAATGATAAAGCAATACTTGGTCTGCTGTACACTGTAACTTTTTGGAGTTTTGAGAGGCCTCTTAGATTATACGGTACGGTGACCACACATTGTACATAATTGTTGGCCCCACTCACCAGAGACTGAACAGCATCTTTAAATATTGTGTCGAGCCTTAAAATATTCACATGTTCCTAATCCATTCCAGGGTGGGGCTTGCCAACTCAGTGGTGGGAGGAGAGAAATCCCATTCAAACATGCGTGTTTGCTAGAAGCAGGACTCCTCTTCCCTCCGCTTCATCTTCTTCCACAAGGACACAAAGATAAACTGTATCACACAGTGGACTACATAAGAGACAGATGGTTTTATTGCTAGCGCGTGAATTTATTTGTTTAATCCTCGAAATAAATATTTTATTGACGTCCATTAATGCTTTTATTTATTAAGGTTGGTAATCTGTAGATTAAGAGAATATATGGGGGAAAAGAACCTAAATTATATCCATTAATAATCCTTTAGATTGTTTTATATAAATATATACAATGAATGTTTAATACATGTACATTTTGATGAGATGAGTATGGCAGGCAATATTATCAAAAGGAGAGCTAATAACCTCTTTAGAGTAGAAAGTGTTATTGTAACTGGTGATGGCAGGAACAGCATTTTCCCAGAGAAATTTTTGGACTGTTTTCTATTTTGTTCATAATCCTAGTATTCGGTGTTTTTACTACAAGCACAAACATCTGAAAGTATATTGATTCCTGTGAATATTTAAACTTTAGACTTTTAGATACCTCCCTAATTCCCTGCCCAATAAACATGCTTCAAGTTACCCCCACTGTTTTAGAGCAGGAACTGATGTGTACATAATTTCATTGCTTATGTTTTTAGTATTTCTCACCCTGATCTTCATGGTAATGCACAGAATGTCTTAGATTTCAAAAACAGAACAGCACTAGAAGATGTGAACATATTTAATTTGTAATGCAAACCTGCCATTTAGGAGTAGAAAATGTATGATAAAACTCAAGTATTACATGCAGATCATTTTAATTTTCTACTTTGCTTTAATGCAATATTGTTTATTTACTCCATGTATTGTATTCAGAGAAACTCCTGTATTGTTTCCTACTTTGTGAAATATATTTTTATAAATACCTCTGTTGTCATCAGTTTTTTTCCAGTCAGTTGAAGACCTATTAGCAGAATGATCGACTGTAACTAAAATTCCAAAATGTTCAAGCAAATCATCCCAAGGGTCACTTTTGTTTGTAAGAGTCTTTATTATAAAGAACCAGAGAACAGGAAAGATTTGCCAAATATCACACACCGGGATACCAGCAGGAACGTAAAAGGAACATGGGGCACCTAAAGGCTAGTCCAGCTGTGTCATTTGGATCCTTCTAGAAGCAGACACATTGAGCAGGGAAAGGCTACAGGCAAGTTTGCAGACCTAAAACTTGTAAAGATAAAGGGATCAGGAATCAGGATTTGGCAAGAGATCATAGACTGCAATGCAGATCCAGCAAAATCTTTGCCCGCCCAACAGAGGACTCTGGAGTGAAAAATAGTCCATTTGAGCCTTACATCATTGGGCAAGAATAGTCAGGCTGTGGTCCTCTGTCGCCTCAGTCATTGGCTTAGGGCTACTAAAAAGAGCGTGGATTTGGCTCAAAGACTGAAGGCACCAACTTGTAGAGGTTGCTTCCACTGTGACAGGAACAAAATGTTTCAATATTCTACTAAGAATTTATAGTTATCCAGTGGTTTATTGAGCTTCTGTTGCCTGAGAATAGTTCATCTTTTATGCTTATCACTATGGCTATTGAACACTTTTTCTTGAGGTCAAAAGGATGGTCCAAAGTGATTTTTAAATATACCAGGACTTGGCACACTGTCTAAAACAAGGGCATGATGCATATAAATTATTAATAATAGTTGTAATACTAATCAATAGTAATATTCCAACTATCGTACACATTCTAAACCAAGGTGAGAGTTTTTCTAAACTTATCTCTGGCACACCAGACTCATCTCTAGTATACTTTTCAGTGAAGTGCCTGTAGATTACAGGCGCACAAATATGTCTAACAGAAAGATTATACCATTTTTTTCACGAATATAAAAATCTATATTCTCCATTATTGGCCATCAATAAGATAATCTGTATATGCTGGTTTTTGTGGGCAGGAGATAATGTCTGATGTACCAGTTTCCAAAATCCCGCCTCAAAATTCCCTTTACCCAAGGAAGAGAGAATGAAAGCATGGATCTCTCGCTAATTTTCTTTGCCACCGTCATGCTAGCATTTTGTGCTTAAAAGTTCATTTCAGGTTTTCGAACATGGAATCAAATAAGTAACACCTTGTTTGTTAATGGGGCTGAACTATACATTTAGAGTTTCCTGAATTTACCTGAAAATCTGAGGAACTCATTCACACACACACACACACACACACACACACACACACACACACACACACAATTTGGCTTGAGCTTTTACTTCAGCAATAGACTTGCCAGGAGGATTTCCCTAACCAAAAGAGGTCAATGAGGTTCCCAATCTTTTCTAGGAGTTAATTACCTCATACTCAACCTATTAGATAACACTTTGTTAAAGTGACTATTTTTATCTCTGTGCATTGTTTTCTGTTCCATCAATATTGACATAGCAGAGGGAAGGGCTCTCTGCCTAACAGAGAACAGTTAAGTTGAAGCGAAGTGACAAAATTTTCTCCCCCTGCCTACCTCACAATTCAAGATTCTTATCTGGGAAGCTGATGCCTCCCTGGGTGATTGGTCCCTCCTGGGATCAATTCAGCCCCTACTCTGTCTATTATTTGATCAACTCATATTACAAAAATGTCTCTTGAACATTCTTTTACACATAGTATATGCATAACATAGGAGGGCATTCCTTACAATAATTTTCATGACTACGTTTATAATAAGTTTCTAAAAGTTTACAATAGGATGATTAAAATTCACTATAAATTAAATTCATGTGTTCACCTTGCCACATAGAATTACGACTTGTAGGATATAAGCTTTGCAGTGAAAATGTTTTGGAAAAAATGTGTGGGTAAGCATATGTGTATGTATAAAGGAAAAGAAAACTGAGATTCACTAGCATCACCAGTGAAGCCAGGAAGCTTAGAAAAAGACAAATGTGTCTTCGGGAGAGTTTGCTTAATCAGATGCTTAAAGTAAGACAAGTCTCTGCATGAGACTTAGAAATCTCCCCGGAGCAGCCAGATTCCACACTGAGACTCGACGCAGTTCTGGGATATGCTGTATTTTGGAGAAGGAAAAGCGAGTGCTGAGAGCTAAGTAGCCAATTACTCTTTATAGCCACATAAAGACTAGAGGCAAGTAGACCCTTCCAACAAGTTGTATTATGCGATCGCTGGCTTTGCAGGGAATCTCACGAATGTATAACCTTCTGATTGCCTTTTTGATTGAAAGTTCCATCTGAGATCAGGGCAGTGCAACCAGTAATAAGATTTCAAAAAATCCCATCACTGGCACTGTCGGAAAGGCTGAGCATGACTGAAATCCTATCATTGTCAGTCAAAAAGATAAGGTAACAGTGGGCATCACTATAAAAGCTCTATAAATGCACAATTTTAACACGAATATCAACATTGAAAAGAATATATATATTCTTATATATATGCATATACACACATGCATATAATTAAGGTACTGGGGATAATTTAAATTTTAATTTTTCATCTCACGATCGCACATACTACCAAAAAACCTGGAATTGTGGCTCTCTGTTTTCCTGAATCTAATCTTGAGTTTGAAAGAAATTGGATTGAGAGGGTAAGGTTTTAAATGCAGGTTTCCATTTGTGAACAGAATGATGAATCATAATATCTGGGCTTAAAATTAAATATGTCCCTTGTGAAGCTGAATTTAAATTTTTCATATCGTATTTTTTTAATCTTTAATTTTTATGGGTACATAGAGTTGTTTATATTTATAAGGCAGATGTGATGTTTTGATATAGGCATACAATATGAATTAATCAAATCAGGGCAATTAGGATATCTATCACCTCAAGCATTTATCATTTCTTTGTGTTAGGAATATTCCAAAAAGGAGAAAATCATTGTGAAATATACTTAAAGTTTTGCAAGGAATGCTTTTTTTTCCCCATATTTATTTTCCATCAATTTCAATACTATTTTCTTTGCTATACAAAGTTTTTTGCACTGTTACTTATTTAGCCAAACAATGTTGAATACGTTATTTGCTCTTGCAGTTATTGCTTTTTATAGAATATGCCTATCATTAAAATAGACATTTTATTTATCATTTTCTTCTTAGTCAATACAAATTTATGGATTATGTGGTATACTCTTAATATTTAAGACATTCTAGTCCTGGTATTTTGGGCACAGTGCTAGTCTTATGGGAGACATATAATTAAAAAGTGCTCTGACTTGATGGACTATCTGAGGGACAAGAATTTTGTCTACTACATTTATTGAGCATCTATCAGTGCAGGAATTAGGCTACATGGTTGATATGAAAAAATTAAATATGGCAGCATCCCCAAACTTATTTCCTTTACTTACACAATAGTGCTAAGCAATCTCATCTAAACTAATTGTTGAAACATTCTTTGCCTGTGGTTAAACAGTATTTGAATCCGGATTTAAACTTACATTGATTTGAAGTTAAAGCCTCTTAACTTTCAACTAAACAGTTCCCTCTGTGGTTATAATGTGAGGCTTGTAATAATAAGAAATAGAATCTAAGTTATACATAACTATGAGAAGGAAGTAAGTGACTTCAAATGGGGAGACTCGAAAAGGCATTACAGAGAAGTACTCAAAAAAGATGAGAAACTGGAGAATGGGTACAACAAAAATCACAAAGTTTCAAGTATCTAAAGGGAAAATTGTAAAAAGTGCTATATTTTAGGATGGATGGCACATTTGGGACATTCAGAGACATCCAGAAATTGGGTGCTCATGGGGGAACTCTAGGTTTGCCTAAATTGTTGAATGTTTTTGGATGAGAAAAATGAAATTCAGGGACTTCATAAGAAATTTTCAGGGTTAAATTACACATTTAATAATTGAGATAAACAGGAATGGAACTCTGGTTTTCTGGATCATTTCCTGGGTTGTGACATTGTGCTTTTGCATGTATTCTTCCTCCTCCTTTGTTTATAGAAGTTTCATCTAGGTCTCAAGGTCAGTAGGCATTTGCTGGAGAAAATGGCTCCTTTGGGTAATTTTCGCCCAACTTGAGTTATCTGACTCCATCTAATTCACACCTTGAATGCAAGTATTGCATTTATCTCTCCTAATTATCTCTACTAATAGATAATAGATATCTCTTGCAGCTATCTCTACTAATAGATAATACATATCTCTATTATTATTCACAGATTACAGAAGAGGGTTGCTAGGAGGAATATCGCCAGATGCTATCTGAAGAGAAAGACTGCAGAAAGCAATGGCTTCAATGAACTCAGAAGCCAGGACCGGAAAAGCAAATGAGAGGTCGCTAAAAGCAAATTTTAATTTATTGAAATTTCCTCTGTACATGAAAAGATCTCCAGGGCCATCCTGCGACTCCTCACAAACATGAGCAAGATTTTAACAACTATGGTCTAAGATTAAACATGACAATTTAGGAGTCATTGAGATCAATTCCTTTCCCCAATGTATGCTTTACCTTGACTACAATTTTTGTCTGATGTATTTTTTAGGTTTTCTTTAACTCAACCTCTAAAGGTTCATAGCTATTTCATATTTGTTAAGTCTGATTATTGAGTATGTGAATGGATGTTGTTGGCTCAATGTTCGAGCTATAAATAACAATATTGACAATAAACTGAAAAAAAAAGACCTTTCTAACAAAATTTTTTTTCTACAAAATATGTTCTAGATGTTATGCTAATGACAGAAAAAAGACATGCCCAATGCATGTCTCTTGCTTCTCAAAGACATGGAGTGAATTATTACATTGGCTAAATTATAGAAGGAAATAAATGATAAAACATTGAATTTGGTTATGCTGTAGAAGACCTAAGCAGACAGTGTTTTGAAAGCACAGAGAAAGAATATCTGTCTAAGCCTGCCAAGGCATGGTATCTTGCTAGAGGCTGTGTTAGAATGAGTCTTAGAGGGACACAATGTGTTGGAAGCGTCAGAAGATAATGTCAGGCTAAGGTCCAGGCACCAGAACAGGAATGATTGTGCTGAGAGGATCTCTCAATGGACTTCACTGCCAATGTTTCTTACCCTAACAAGTTCCCCACATGACCAAACTTCCAGTACCTTTATTTATTTAACAAATACGTACCAAGGATTTTCCATGAATTTAGGTTTTGGGACTATAACATTGAATAGAACAGAAGAGTCCTATTTCTTCAAAGACATGGTGGTGTGAAAGAAATGTAGATGAGTAGACATAAGAAAAAAAGTGATATGATAGAACATAAAATGGGTGGGAAACTAAATGTTTTATTTAGAGTGGGCAGAGTGACATTTAAGTTGCCATGTGAACTTGTCATAATAAGAGCAAACCATAGCAAAGTGTTTGGGAATATTTGTGTTACTTGTTCTCCTGTACTAAACCAATGGCTTATACGAGAAAATGAGTCCAACTCATCATGGTTAAAGGTGAAAGAGACACAATAGATACAGAGAGCTGGACAGGCCATTTTATCCAGGTTCTTGCCAACCAGGATAAGGAACTTACATTTACTTTATGTGAAAGAGCAGGAAATTGAAAGGATCCGAAAGCTGAGGGATGATATGATCTGTCTTATAGTTTTAAAATAATCACTCTAGTCCATGTATGAAAATAAGATTGTAGGAGACAAGAATGAAAGTGAGAAACCCAGATAGGAGGTTGTTGACATAGCCCAAGGAAAGATGGAATTTAACGTTAACTCCTAGAGTTTTTAGCTTGAACATCAATGTGATTGGTGGGGCCATTTACAAAAATTGAGAAGTCGGGAAGGAGATTTCTTTATCAAAGGCTGATGTCCTAACTTCTCTAATCAATTGCAGAAAATAATAGTGGAAATCAGAGCCCTTTAGGAATTCCTGCATGGTTTATATAAGGGACTGTGCTAGTCGGGGTTCTTCAAAGACATGGAAATAATAAGAGGGATATCTATATAGAGAGATTTATTATGAAGAAGTGCCTCATGAGATTATAAGGTTGAGCAATCCTATGATATATTGTCTGCCAGCTGGAGACATGGGAAAGCCCATGTTGTAGTTCAGTTTGAGTCCAAAGGTCTGAGAATCAGGGGAGAAAATAGTGTAATCCCAGTGTGAGGATAGGAGAAGAAGAGTCAGGATATTTCAGCTCAGAAAAAAAGGGGGACGAATTTGTCCCTCTTATATAGGCCCTCAATGGATTAGGTGATACTCACCTACATTGGGGAGGGCAATCTACTGAGTCCACCCCTTCAAATGCTAAGCTCATCTGGAAACACGCTCACAGACACACCCAGAGATAATGTTTAATCTGGGCACCCTTTGGCCCAGTCAAGTTGAGATATAAAATTAGCCATCACAGGGACCACCCAGAAAACATTACTACGTGTTGATTTTTCTATATATTAATACCTGAGTCAATAAAGCTCATGAGAGACCTGGTAAGTCGCAAGAAAAAAAGGTCCAGTCAGACTTACAACTTTATATTTATATTTTTTAGCTATCTAGAAATTGAAAAAAAAAAAAAAAAGAGGCTCCACTTCAGTGATTTAGTTCATTCTCGGCTGGGGTATGATGGATTTACTTACTGGAAATCTTTCTTAATGGAAATGAGGAAATAATATCCTGAAACATTTATCTGTGCTTACCTGAAAGTAGGAAAAAGCATACATAGCTTTAGGTTTATATATAAACCTAATATGTTGTCTAGGAAGCACTCCTGAGGTCTATTCTTTCTCTTAGGACTGAAAACTAATTCTCAAGAGAAGAAATATTTGGTCTTTGTGGTTTAGGTATGATAAAAAATATCATTACAAAACACCCTCAAACAAACCTTTTTTTAAATTCGTTTATTGACACTTACAGGAAAGGTTCATCTGGTTCTCTGGAAGTTTAGGGGGTTGGCACTTAATATATTCTGGGTGCATAGGATGGAGGCAATATCAGGCTGGAGGGAAAAGTCTTACATAAAATTAGTATAAGAAATTCTTATATAAAAAGCTAATTTAAAAGAATGCATCTAATTTGTTTTGCACTTATTATGCTATAAGCCTGTGCTATATGTGTTAGGCTTGAGCAAAGACAGGAATACTCAATCGCTCCCCTTGAGAGCTTGTAGCCTTCTGCAGTAGCTTGATGCAGCTCTTTTGTTTTATAAATCATAGCATTGTGTTTATATATATACATATATGTACACACACACATATATGTATGTTTTAGTACTTTCAAATTGCTATAAGAACACTGAATCAAAATAATTAATGCTTAATGAGTTCAGGGATAGAACATAATTGTTGAGCTGTGCCGCACAGAGAAAGTTAAGTAAACAATTGATCATTATGGTGAGAGATGGAACATACAAACAAAGATGATATCACAAGTGAAAAGCAGGAAGACATGAAGACCCAAAGAGACTAGAAAAGGCTAAAACTCGGCAGGGATAAAGTAAGAACAGAAAATTGCAGGTCCGTTTTTTTTACATAAAAACATCAATGGAATTTAATAGTGTAGTAATAAGTAATACCTCTTGTTTTAATATGATTCATTCTAGTAATATAAAGATAATCTTACAGAATAGATAACTGGCAATCGAAAACAAAAAAATATCATATGAACATTTCAATAGATGTATTGAAAAAAAGTCTGATTAAGATAAAAACCCTCAGAAAACTAAGCAATAAGCATGGATGAGAACATCTTTAAATTGATAAAGGGTATTCTACCTAAATTCCATAGCAAACAAAATAATTAATAGGAATTATAAGGCACATCCCTTTAAGATTAAGATAAAAGAAAGACTGTCTTCATTGCATTGGTTCAGTATGATATTCAGAGTCCTGACTAAAACAACTATACGAAGAAAAACAAAAACAGAAACAAAGTTTTAAAGATTTATGGAAAAGAGCAAAACTGTGCCATTACTTGCAGATAATATCATCATAAACATAGAATAGTTAAGAGAGTAAATAGACACACTATTAATACTAAGCAGATATTTCAGGAGTGCAGCTAAATCTGAGTAATATATCATTGATGAGAGGAAAATCTTAAAGATGCCAATTATACTAACAATTACCCTATCATTTTTATTCTGTGATAATCAAAATGAATACGGAATTTTGTAACCAAGTCAACATTTTTTAAAAATTTGATTTCAGTGTGTATTGAACTCCATTCTTCCATATAAAATTTAAGTAAGACTAGTGGAGAGATAAAGAAGGAAGAGATTCCTCACACTACCGGGTAATAAATACTTAGTACTAAGGTATAAAAGACAAAACAAGGAAACTACAACACCTCCCAAAAAATAAACAATTTAAAAAAACTGTGGAATTCCTGTTGCAGGTGCAGAAGCAGACCCAAGTATAAGAACCAAAACTCAAATTCAGTTTGATTTAAAAAATGCACATGCAAAACAATAAGCTATCATTCTAAATCTAGGAGCCAAGTATTGGTGAAAATGTTAAAAATGAGAAGATTCATACACTGTATCTCTCTTTAGATCCAGCATTGCCACATTGTGGAGGAAATCCCAGAGAAACCCTTGCACAGAATTATAAGTGAATTATGCTGTGTCGTTTTTTTAAAGTGAGGTTCTAAGGGCACTGAATGAGTCTATACTGGGAGAATGGATATTACGTGTACTTAATAAACACTAAGGGCTACTACGAGGCATTTAGAAGTAATAAAATAAATGCACAGAGACCATGATGCATCCATTTTGAAAACATTGTCAAGTGAAAAAATGTAAAATACAGAATGGAACTTATGGCACAATAACATCTACATTAATTAAAAAAACACATCCACAGAAATACACATTTTACAAGAATACATATCAAGAATATTTATCTTTGCACATGAGAAAAAAGAATGGCTCAACTATTTGCACTTGAGGCCTAATGACTAAATGGATGCATAAATAATAGTAAAATAAATAAGATGAGGTGTGCTTAGGAAACACAATAAATGACACATTCTTTGGACTTGGTGTTTGGTGGAGAGGAGGAAGCATTGCAATGAGAATGGGTGGTATTCTGACTATGAAAGTTCATACGTTCTAAGGAACATAGACTAAGCTGGGAACACCAGCCTATGGAATTGTGTTGTTCCAAATGACAGGAATCCATATAATTTTGAAACGTATATTGAGCAAAAGGTTTAGATTCTCCAATAAATTTTACATTTGGTGAAATGTCCAGGCTATTCATCTCCCTTTTAGAGGTCATGATCCACGTCTGCAAAATAAAACCTCTTAGAAATCTTATTGCAATAAAAACCTTTTTGTTGTTGTTTGTCCCAAGATTTCTCAAATAAATTAATTATGAGTTTTTTCACTGAAAAGCCAATTGCATCTTTCTAGAGATATACATTTTGTAAAATAAAATTTGAGCATCACCATTTGACTCAACAGACATCATTATTGGAATCAAGAGACAAACTGAGAATTTTTAAGAAGCAGAGGGGTATGATCAAATTGAATTAATTTTCCTTCCTCTTGATGAGGTCATATTAAGAATATCAACATCTATTTATTGAGCATCTACACTGCGCATAGCTTGGTGGTAAGTGAAATTGGGAATAAAACTGTAGAAAAAGTCACAGATCTTGTTCACACAGAGTTAACTGGAGAAAGATTTAACACATGGAGATAATTAGATGATGTGATCTAGTATATATGACAGTATGTACAGGGAGGGGTGAAGTGCGGGGAAGCTGTCAATTGGCATTCATAAAACAGAAAAGGTCAAGAAAGGTGGCTAGAGAAAGCAATGTGCAAGAGGTTGCTCTTGTTTGTTAGGCTTGATTCCCCATTTGGGAGGGGTGACAATCATCGTTCACATAGGTTATTGCTATAGTCTACTGGGTAGTCTCTATGTCCCTAATCTTCTCCCTTTTCAATCTTTGGAAATCTTTATTATCAAGTAAACTTTCTAAAACACCACATACAACTAGCCATTCTTCTGCCAAGAGTTTGAAATGGCTTCCTAATCATTCTTCACTGTTGCTTTTAATTTTTAGCTCAGTATATACTTGAAGAACTTATTATGAGCCAGGTTTTGACAGAACATAACTCCTGGCCAAAAGAAACTTCCAGGCTGGTCTTCAAGTCCATAATGGAGTAGAGTGGGCTTCTTATATTAAACAATGACCTCCATGCCAACAAAATCCACCCCAACTTATTCGTCTAACCTTTTCTCCCTTTGCATTGGTCAAGCAAGATAGGATTCTCCCTCTCAGTGACCTTTGCTGAAAACTTTCAGAAACGCCCTTCCTCCCATTGGTATTTAATTATAGACATTATATTTATCTTTCAGGTTCCAATCAGAGTAGTGGACATGTGGGCACAGAGATCAGATATGAACCACCAGGAGTTAGGCAGCGTTCCAGGAAAAAATGACAAAGTGCATAGAGTGAGTTACTTTATAAATAAAGGAAGTAGTCCTCTGAGGTTTAAATATTGGAGATGAAAAAGATTTTACCTAGTTCAACATCTATATTGCCTTTAAAGAACAATGGTTAGTTTGGCGGGGGGAGTGTGCAGGGTGGGGACTGATAGAATACTAACCCAATTCAAGGGAAGAATTAATTTGTCATGTTTATTGAGCATGGGGATGACTGAGTACTTTGAGGAACACAAAGATTTAAAGGACACAGTCCTTAGATTGTATGCCCCTAACATGCAATTGTCTCTCTTGATTTCAATGTCATCCTCCGTAAAACAAAGGGAACTGTATGCCACATCACTTGCTTTCAAATTGTATTCCACAGACATTAACGGCAGGTGGTGCTAAGGGTCACGAATGAGAAGAAATATCAACAAACAGCGCCATAGATCTTCCATCATCACTATCCCTATATCACTTGAACTTACCCTCCCCATTCTTTGTTTGATATATTGAGGTATCAAGTAAATTACGGTTGAAGGAAACTTTTTCTGTTTGGCTTAAAAACCTTTTTGAACAGATAGCCCAATATTTTTCAAAAATCCCTTCCAGATCATGTGTTTCACACAAAAAACTACACATTTTAATATGACCACTTTTTCTGTGACAGAAGAAGTTTGCTACATAGGATAAAAACAGTATCAAAATCATTTTTTCCCCAGGGAAAAAGAACAAAGAGATTTTGTTCTATAACATGCTGTCTATCTTATCAGGAAGACCATTTACAGGAACACAGACATTTTGTACTGAGTGGTTATGGCCACTGTGTGTCTGACCTGAAAACCTGCAAGAATTATTTATCAATTTTATCAGTGTTTGCAATGGGAAGAGGCATTTTCATGTCATTATATGTCTTATTCCTTAGGATGTTCCTGAAAGGCCCATGTTGAATTGATGGAGTACTAGGCTTTTATAGTCTATCATTAATATACTTTAGGCTCATATTATTTCTACATTTGTCCATGAAAATATTCTGGCATTAAAGAATGTAGAAACTACTTTTTCTAACTTTATTATGATGATTTTGTCATCACAGTGATGATTTTAACCAATGATGGTTTTGTAATCACACTGGGACGTGATCACTCTCTTCTCTTTTATCCAATGCTAATATCTCCAAGGATGGCACACTCAGCACTAAGCTCCTCAGTGAGGAATTATAAACACTCTCATAAATGTGCTTGTGGGACAATGATGAAGATATCTTCAAGGTTGTTTTCTAAGATGAGTTAAGTACTCCATAGCTGGATGGAGATGTGTAAACAAAATACTTAAACCAATTCTCCACGCTACACCCCACCGACTCATCACTAAAATCAAACCTTATAAAACCCTCCTGATCAATTAGAGGAGGATGCAGTAAGCAATACAAAGTTAAGGCATTTGGGATTGTCTCTTCTAACCACCGAGCTCCCTTATAACCACAAATGACCACAGCATGGCCATACTCACAGGTAAAGAACTTAATAAAGAGCAATGATAATGTGCTGTGATCCCACTCTGAAATTGTTCCTGGTTCACTTTTTCTGATTATTTCCTTTATCGCCCAGCTTGTTGGCTGACTCCCTCACAGCTCAACCTTCTCTGATGTTATGCTTTGACGCATGCATTCTATTCTGCTTCCTACTCCAAAATTGGATGACCTAGTTCTTTTAAAAAAATTACTGACTTCTTCTTGGGTGACCCATTGGATATGAAAATACGGTCTTTGAGTTATACAATGTTTGTATCTGTGCAATCGGAATGTTCAATTTTTAATTTCTGCAGAATCACTCCTCTATGCTGCATTGTTAGGTAAGGAGAGTTCAGTCTGCTCCTATCGGGTGTGAAGGGCAGAGATGGGGGTTGTGGGTCAGTGTCCCGACAGAAAAGATGTGGAACACTCAAATGAGGGAACTAAGGGTGGCTTAATGAGTATATAATTCCAAGTGTATAGACATAGTTAAGGACAATCGAGAAAGGTATGCAGAATTCCAAAGCTAACAATAGAAAGTAACCCACTAATATTCTTAGGTATGACTGGAAAATGAGAATAAGTCATTCCTAGAAATTGGAAGGAAAGCTAAAGTTTTATCTGTAGTGTAGGAGACAGGAGCAGTGGCAAAGAACGGTGATTGCTCCCTTTGATTTTTGTGGAATCTCACCAACTATCAGGGGATAGGCCAGGGACAAAGGAAGAAATGATTAGGAGAAAAAGAAGTAAAACACTGTTAAACAGTTAATCAATTAAGCATCATGGGATACTGTTTTCATAAGTTTGCATAAATATCAATAAAGTAAGGGCGATTTTTGTCATCACACTACATATTAAAAGACTGAGACTCCAAAATATGAAGTAACTAGACCAAAATCACATTTTTACCTGATTACAAAGATTGACATTCCCTGCCCATGAGTGGTGAATGGCCACCAGGTGACATTTCTAGGAGGTGCCAAAAACATGATCTCACTTCTTTGCATTAACGGGGCTTCTGCAAGACTCTCAAATCATCTTCATTGCAGCAGTGATCTTTGCAAAGTTCTACTTTCAAATAGAATTGAAACATCCCCTGATTTTTATGAAATCCTTAGCCTGCTATTTTCTCTCATCTTTAGAAAAATCAGGCTTTTTTATTACCTGTGAACAATTTCAGAAAAGTTGTCACTTTTTGCTGGGGCTTTCTTTACATTCACAGGACAACTATGCTTAGAAACAAGATTTCCAATATGACCCAGCCTACCCTTTTTTCCTGAGCATACATTTGGAAGAATTTCTCTTTGTAGCTATAAAATTCAATCTAAGAAATAATTTTAGAGTGTTTCAATACCTCTTACATTTATGACATAGATAATAACCAAATGTGACCTCGTGCTTGCCAGAGATTGTGAGCCTGTGCTTGTTCTCAACTCCTGGGAAGAAATGGTGTTTTCTGAACACACCTGACAAGCAAAAATGGCATGTGCCTCAACCAATGATACTAGGAGATAACAAACTATTAAATTCTCATTCATACAAGGGAATTTAGCAGATACGTATGTGAACTCATCTTCTTCTTACCCACCTGGTGCTGAACATCTTTATATATTTGTCTACTATGCAATAAATAAATAAATAAACAAACAAGCTCAATCTTTTCACAAACACCTGTCATAGAGTTATTTATTTAGCCAATGTTTGTTGGGTGCCCCCTTTCTGATAGAGATTATACTGAATTCTGGGTACATAATTGCAAATGAAAATGACATGGTCCCTGCTTTCCTGGATCTATCAGGGTGGGGGTGTGGGCAACAGCCTAAATGCACACACCAAAATAAAAAATTTATATGTTGTGCAATGTGTTACTGATATAAGCCTTCACAAGTGTGTCCTGCACAAGGTGCTCAGGCAAGGGGTGGGGAAAGGTATGAATGAAGAAAGAAATCTAACCTGACTGCATAGACGAGCCATGTGTCATGGTGTGGGGCTATGGCAGCTTGGAGGAAAAAGTATTATTTGTTCACACAGAGAGGGTGACATTTTCAATCCATATTCTGGAAGAGAAATACTTTCCTGAATCATACAGAGACACTAGAAGAAATAGAGGGCTCTGAAGCAGTATGAAAATGCATTTTTAGGTTCTATAAAAGAAAATAATAAGGAAGTTTAATTTCATTGGGTTAGCCAGGAGGTCCTCAAATTTAAAAAAAATTTATATGCTATTTATTTATTTAGAGACAGGGTCTCACTCTGTTGCCCAGGCTAGAGTGCAGTGTCGTCATCATAGCTCACTGCAACCTCAAACTCCTGGGCTCAAGTGACACTTCCTGCCTCAGGTAGTTCCTGAGTAGCTGGGACTATAGTCACGTGCCACCACTCCCGGCTAATAAGCTAACATTTAAAGGTCAAGAAAAAGCTAACTATGTCAGGAGAGAAATAAAGAGAAGGCAGGATCACAGGGTAGAAGATCTCCAAGCTTATTATCTTGTGTGGGAAAAGGCTAATTGAACATGGAATGAATTTGGAGAGACAGGTAGTGGAAAAATCACATAGGATCTTGTAAAAAAAAAAAAACAAAACTTTGATTAATATTTATTTGCATTGTTACTCAATTGGGAAGTCCCATCTAAATGGTAGGATGACTGTAAGTGCTGATATTAAAGAGGTGAGTGGAGAGACAAGACCACACAACAACGAAGTTTTCTCCCGGAGATAAAATTCTAGGTGTCATCAACACATAACCATTATTTAATGAGTGAATTTCTCACATACTGATTAAGGGAGGAAAAGAAGGCCCAATTACTGTATTGAAGAAGAGTTAGAGTAGAGGAAGTGGCACAAAGACTAGGAATAAGTTCAGAAATGTAGAAGGAAACCCAAGGGAAGGTGCTGAACTAGAGGCCCAGGGAAGAAAGGTTTCAAGAGTGGTCTACTTGGCTGAAAGAGCTGAGTCATCTAGTGAGGTGCAGAATGAAAATAGCCGTTGAATTTGTCCCCAGTGACCCGGCAAACACACTGTCAGGGCAGTAGGCTGGATTGATCCAAGGGGATTAAAGCAAATCAAGTGAAAGAAAGAACGGAAATTTAGGAAATACAGACAATAGTTATACACATCTTCTACCTTACATTCAGAATCAAATTTTTTCAGAGAACTGATTATAGAAATATTTGGGATCAAAGAATCATATTTAAATTTTTTGTATTTTTATTTAAATGTTAGAGACCCTGAATTATATCCTATGTTACTAGGGACAAACCAATGAATACATAGATGTTGATGACTGGGGACTGAGATGGCTAACCAACTATACTACCAAAATCCTTGACAAGGTGGACAGCATGAACGGAGGGTATAATCCAGGAAAGATATAGAGAAATCGGTCTTTGATCGGCATGGCATCATTTTCTCATTTGTAATAAGGGGGAATGACTAATGGCCTGTTCATTCATTCATTCTCAATGAAAATAAAAGTATATTTTAACATCTACTATGTTCTAGCCATTGTGTTAAAGGCTGAGCATGCTCAGGTGAGTGATACCAACATGATCATTGCTCTCATGGGGCTTTCATTCAAGTGCAGGCTGCAGATAATGAATAAGCAAAAAAATAAAAAAAAAAGCAAAATAAAATAAAATGACTTCAAAAAATTAAAAATCAGTTTAAATGGAGTGAGATTGATGAGGGAGGAGAGTTTAAATTAAGTATTCAGGGAAGGCGGTGACGTTTGCCCAGACACCTGAGAGTGAATGTATGATCTGTGCCAGGTCTGGAGAGGGACCCTGCCAGACAAGTAAAAAGGAGAGGAGATCAGAGAGGGAAGACCACCAGGGCTGTTTCCAAACAGAAGCATTCATGTACCCCAGCAGGAGGCAGATGTTGTTGCAGTTACTTGGGGTTTAAAACCATTTAAAAACAAAAACGAACTCTGATGTTAGCTTATTTAAGGAAGGATACATTGGCAGCTCACCCTGAAACACTTGACCTCTTAGATTGCACTTAGATTGCCTCATAATGACTCTTTATTGTGTGTGTGTGTGTGTGTGTGTGTGTGTGTGTATTAGCATTTCGAGGTAAATCTCTGCATGGTGTATTCTCTTATCTCCCTATTTCAAAACTGTATTTAATTGTTTTAAAAAATCACCTGAATTTTGTGCCAGACTGGTTCTCATATATATTACAAGCATTATGCCAGGCTCCAATGACTGGTGAAATGTTGTAACCTGATGTTTCAGCTGCTACCAAGTTGCTTCGGGAATGTTTTACATTTCATTAGTATAATGATAGAGTTTACAGTTATCTACAGTATGTAATTACATCCATTAATAGTAACACTGCATTTTTAAGTTAATTATAATGAGAATTAATGGGTGGTTATAAGGATTTTCAGCTACAAGGAAAATTTTTGGTACCAATTATTCTTATATAACTAAAGATGAATTTATACAGAAGTTTACTTTGGTGTTTCTTTTAGGAAATTATGAGATTTCTAGTTCCAGTAACCGTGAATTATGAAAATTAGAAAATAAAAAAAAACACATGATGAGAAATTAGAATTTGAAACTCTAAATGAAAGAAGTTTATTGTAAGAAGAGGCAACTTGGTATGGAGTTAAAAAGGAGACAAACCTGAATTAGAACCCATATCTGACATTTATGAGCTCTTATTTAAACTTTTCCACCCTTGATTTCCTCCTCCCCTGTAAGTTAGGGCTAACAATAACTGCTGTCCTGAGATGTAACAATTTAAAAACATAATTTTGTAAATTTTTAGCATGGTGCCTGACGCATTGTAAATACTCTACAAATGGTAGTTGTATAGATGGAGAACAGGGAGGCAAGATTTATGAATACAGACTTAGAATATATTTTTCTTAAACATCTAAGAGAATGTAAATTCTTGGCTTAAAACTACTCTTTGATGCCCACAAGAGAATATGGACCAGTAGTGTAGTGAGGTCAAGGGAGGCAGGAGATGGCTGTGGAAACTGTATTTCATGGCCCATAAAATTAGAGAGGCATTGCAATTTTGAATGGAAGACCAACCACAGTTAAAAAACAAATTTCCTCCTGGTGTGCATATTATCCATAATAAGGCAAAATGAATTTACAAGCATCTCACTGAAACGCAGGGGAGTAAGATACTAAAATTCTTCTAGGTGCCCAGGGCTGATTAAAGGAAAATTAATGTGTAATAGAAATTATTACTAATTTAGGACTTGAAAAATGCCTTCACTGATTTACATGCAGTCTTGCTCCCTAAATCTCTTCTCTCTACCTTTCTCTCTCTCTCTCTCTCTCTCTCTCTATCTCTTTCTCTCTCTCTCTCTCTCTCTCTCTCTCTCTCTCTCTCTCTCTCACACACACACACACACATACACATACACACGCACACACCCTCATGTTCTTGAAAGTCACCACTTTTGTCCAAAAGATTTGCAGGATACGTTTCTTCATGATGCAAAGAGATGGGAACATTTTATACATTTTGAACTATGTACTTTGCATCTTAATGACCTCAATTTCACTTACTAATTTATCCAATCCTATGGCAACCATCGTGGTAATCAGGCTAGGGGCTACCATTCCCATTTTTGTGTCTGGCAAATATTTGCCCCGGAACTATCAAACTACTTGCTCCTTCTCTCCTCCAATTAGTCACAAAGTTTTCTCCATTCTTTCAGACCAGGAAAACAGAAGGCTACATACCTGAACAATCAGTGTGGTCAATAACAACCCTCTGTGAATTTGTCTTTCTCTTATCCACTGCCTCAATTAAGAGCACATCAGCATTATGAAGAAGAGAAAATACCTTGACATTTTCCAAGTCTTGAGAAAGCACAGATTCATTCAGTAATGAGATTTCCATTCCCTTCTGTATTTTCTACTGAAAGGTTTGTAAATGTCCCATGCAGATGGCTATCAAGCAAGCCTGGGAACAATAATATCACAAAACTAAAGCTGCCTGATGGAGACAGAAAAGGAACCCCCTGCCCTGTGCCTGAAGATTTCAAATGACCTCTACTTGGAGCCTTTGCCTTCATTAGCAGAAAATTTTTTGCTTCACGTTTAGAGACATGGACTCAATGGATGCAGGCTAATATTCTCTAAATTAAATTTAAGATTAGACTTCCGTCCTAATATCCAGCTACATTTAGAGTCTTAAAGAACTCTATTTCCTCCAAAGGGAGCCTAATTTAATCTCCCTTCCAGGTGGGCTCTTGGAAATGTGTCATAACATAGATGAGCCCTAGATCTCTTCCTTCACTTTCAGTCTTTCACTAAAGAGCCTCCAAATCAGTTTTCCCTCTCTTATGAATCAGTAAGTGGTGATTTTTGAGATTTCATCTGGGCCTCATATGCTACCATGTCCGTTAGATACATGACCCAATAAAAAGTCTTGCCCCATTCCAAGGAGAACTATTTTGAATTCATTGGAAAAGCCACTGTCTTGCTGAATCTCCTACCCAAGTACAGAAAAACAAACAAACAACAACAAAAAAATTTGCATCAGTAACAAGAAAGTATGACTATACAGCTCTTCAATGGAAGAGGGTCCAATTCAAAGGCCAGAGAGCAATCAAATTAGGGGTTCACGTGAATTCCAATCAAACAATCTTAAGGTGTAGTTGGAGAGGATTTTCCTTAACCGCGCCACTTTCCCTTCTTATAGTAAAACATAAAATAAAGGCTTTTTAATTATTGATATAAAATACTATACATCATAATATTGTAAAATTGTCGGCGTCAGTTTTAAAGATAGAAATGGAGCAAAAAGATTATGTAATATCAATATATGTTTCCTTCATCTGTCCATGTATTCACTCCTTTAACATGTATTTATTGTTAGCTTATTCCACAGTAGGCATTGTTCTAGACAATTGGGTAAGATCACTAAACAAAAGAGCCATAACCTCCGCCATACAAATAGTATTGTGAAGGATACAGACAATACACATCAACAAATAAAAATATGCTGTGTGGAGATGTGTATTCATTAAATATTAACCTTATTTTGTCTTTATGTCAGATTTTCCTTTTTTAACCTCTCTGAATCAATTTTTACCCACAAAACCATTTCTCGCAGGGCTTGGAAAAGTCAAATCGATGTGTATGCATGTATGGGGGGGGGCAGTGATGACAAAACCACAGTAATTTGCCTAAATGCAGATATTAACTAATTGATAAATAAAGAAACCGATGAATAAGATTCCAACCAGGTAAATCTGACTCTAAAGTCTCCTACAACTAAAGGACATGGGGAGCATTGTAGGGGGGAAGGGCATGCCCCTAACCCTTGCTTGGGAGAGGCAAAGACATAAAGCGTAACCTTAATGTTTGTTCCCTCATAATACCCTGAAATAAAAAAAAAAAAAAAAGAAAGAAAGAAAAGAAAAAGAAAGTGAAAAGAGAAAAATGAATAAATAAATAAATAAATTCACTCTCATTTTCTGATATCTGAAATAAAAAGAATTCCCTTAATTAACAGTCATGGCCCCACATGATATGCATGGTCTATATCAGAAGAGCAAAATGATAAAATACATATCTCTTCTATCAGTCCTATATGTGTGCTTATTCCATTTTGCTTGATAAATGGCTCAGATAATTCTTCCTGCAATTGCTCAGGTGACAAAAATCAAGTCATAATTACAGTCACTCATAAACTACTCAGCAAGGGGCCTTGGGAAAATGAGTGCTTCTAGTTTGCTCTGGAAGTTTTACCCTAGAATGGCGGCAACTGCCTCTTGTACTATTGCAGTCTATACATTTTTTGAACCAACATTGTGAAACCACTGGTTGGCAAAGACATGGTTTGCTCTCACAACATTCCTGATAATTGATACAAAGCTGGCCTAGGAATTGCTCTCTAGTGACAACCGTGATGTCTTAAGCTGGCTAGACTTGTAGTTTATTTTGAGTTTACTCTGACTGTAACTTCAGAATCTCTATATCTTAAAATTCTAGATTATTTTCAGAACAGTTTTGGTTACTCTTTTTGCCAAGGTAAAAAGTATGTTTATTTCAATATATTACCTAGTTCTCAAAATAGCAACAGAATTTATCCTTCATCATTGCAAATTTGAAGCAGAATAATAACTGATATTTTATGCTATCTATGGCATCTCAGGTACTTTACATACTTGATAAAACTTATTCTCAAATTGCAGATGAATAAACTAAGACCTCAAATTTTTGAGATAATTAATTAGTGCAGGAAGGCTTGATAGCAAGGTGGAAGGAATTGGACTTAGACACAGCTGAGTTTGTTTATTTATTTACATTACACCATTTGTTTTCTCAACTGGGAGTGATTTTGCCTCAGGAGATATGTGACAAGGTCTGGAGACATTTTTGGATTAATACCGTGGTTGGTGGGGTACCATTGTCATTTAGTAGGTAAGGCTAGGGATGCTGCTAAGCATCCTCTAGTACACAGGAGAGCCCCCTACAACAAAGAACTCTCTGCCCAAATATCAATAATGCTGAGGTTGAGAAACTCTGCATCACACCAGTGGTTCCTAACTTTGAATGCACATGAGAATCACCTAGGAGAATTCATAAACACTGATGTCCTTTCTGAAGAGATTTGATCTAATTGTTCTGATATGCAAGCTAGAATATTGGGATTTTTAAAGGCTCCCGCTGAATCCCATGTGAAGCCAAACTGGAACATCATGATAGTATATATTCATACATTGTTGCCTCTGCACAAATTGAGACTAACATACTACACATCAATTGGAAAAATTCTATAAGGATTTCCTTGAATTATAGGGACGGGGTGGGGTAGAGAAGTGATGAATGATCTTATATTTCACTGCAACTGTTTTGCCAAAAATGAATTCAAAGACTGATATGTTAATCAGGTATCTTTTAGGTGGTGGTGGTTCACTTGGCCTAGACATCACTAAGAGTGATGTTCACCAAATTTCCACCAATTAGGGACTTAAGTCCTTAACAGTAGAATTAGAAAATAACAGGCTTCTGGGAAATCACTCAGATTTTGTATCTGCACCATAGTTTTCAAGCAATAATAGTTTTGTGATTTTCATGTACCAAATCATGGACACATTCTATCTTAATAATTCTCTGTGGCCTCTCCAAATCCATTCTCTTCTTCTTCTTCTCTGATCTGTGCCCTGGGAGGAAGATCTCTGCAGACTGCACAAACTGGGTTGGTTACCTTGCCCTCTGTCTCCTTTGCTTCTTAGCTACATTTTTGCAGTGGCTGCATCTCAAGATGATTTACCATAGCATCTTATAAATTGACCCTTTATTAAACTTTCTTTGAATACCTCTTTTGAATGCTCTTAACTTTTCCTTGTTGAGAAGCTAATCAAAACAAGGTCTCAGAAAATAAGGTGCTTGTTAGTATCATTATTTTATTCTGGTAGTACTCATATATTTCTTAGAATTAAATAAAAAAATAAACACACACTTTATTGTATAAACTTCCAACAACCCCGTCAAGAAGGTTAAGGTCTTACCTAAATCCTTGGCACCTAGGAAATATTCAGCGAATGTTAACAGAAGTGAGATAATGTACCTTAAGATTGTCTAAGCCCTGGCTTTCTCATCCGTCAAATGATAATTAACTTATCCATAATTATACAACTGATAATTCATGATGAAAATATTCAGGCAACTTTTTTGACTTCAGAATTTAAATTCTAATTACTACAATATTCCAACCTATCCATTGCATTTTTAGTTAATTAGACTTCCTTTATAGGGATTTTCCAGGGAGTTTGTTTGGGAATAGGGAAGTGGGATTAGAGGTTTTGAGAATATGGGTACTTTATTATTGAGAGTCCCAAGGAAAAGATAATTTCAAATACGATATTTTCAAAAAAGTTTATTTTCATGGACTATGCAAAAATAAGTCTTAGAAAGGTACATTTTGACCTTGACTTCCTACTCTGATCTCTTTCTAAAGGGCTCATGGCCTGTCACAACTAGAAGCACAAGGACAGGAAAACTCATTGGTACACACACAGATGTTTCTCCTGGCACTAAGATAATGGGAAGAAAGGTAGGAAGCAGATTTGGAAGGAAAAGGCAAAGCTATTTGGCACTGTGGTCATTTGGCTACTGGCTACTCGTTTGTGCACATTTCTTAGCTTATAAAATGTTTCACATGAAATATTTCATTAAATATTTAGATAAAGCATCTTACATGTGGCACCTGTGGAAGATGCAAAAACAAATATTAATAGTTTATGTTTAGGGGGACAAATTCCATAAAGTTACCGGCCAGCTATAGTCCAATTGGTCTACCCCAAATCAAAAAACATTCATATTTTCTTTCTTCCTACCTTCATGTATATATATACATCATTCATTTACTCCTACATTAATTTGACAAAAATTCACTAGCACATTTATTAACTACTATATGTTAGAACCTGAGCACTCAGTTAAGGCTGACATGCTCTCTGCTACTTGCAATACAAGGGGGAAACTTATTGGGATATTTTTGAAATATTTTAAATCAATAAGTTGTCTTATCAAACTGTAAGTAAGCATCATTTTATTCAAATTTTTAAATTTTCTCAGTTTATCCATTGTTTATAAAACAGAGTCTGGAACTCAAATTCCCTGACCCCAAGTCCATTGATTTTCCAAATTCAGTTATTGACTTTGGAATTAATTTTGTCATTAAGATTTGATCATCTTTATTTGTTTTTTTTATGATCTTTATTTGTAAATGCTGATTGATTCTCGCTCTATTTTACTCTCTGTTGTAAAATCATATCTCAGCCTTCACTTTTATCAAACATATAAAATTCATATTTCTGTTAAGATATGGGGTAGAATTTGTATGATAAAAATCACAAATAGAAGAATATCCTCTACATTCTTACTACAATTAGCCAAACCACAGAATGCAGATAGTTTGACAGGAATTCCTCAAAATTTGAATAAGCCTATAAACCAAACTTAAAATTGTGAATTCATTCAATTATTCACGGTAATTATTTTACAATTGTTCCAAACTCTATATTTTGTTCTGAACAATTCAACCTAATTCAAATAAATAGGAAGTATCTTCAAAATATGCAGGCAGAGATTTCTTTTTTTAACAATAAAATCATTTAATAAAGCTTCAAGAGTGGAATGCTCCATTATGCACTTTGTAAATAGGTAATTCTGCCATTATTGATGCTGCCCTCATTTTAATTAATAATCTAGAGATATGAACAGGGTTTTCAGAGTCTGTGTCTCGATTTTGCATTTAGAAGTTGACCTGGGCATTACTGTTTAGATGGGAAAAGTGTTTTCCTATATAATCCACCAGAATCCGTATTCAGACAACAGGTTAAAACAGCCAAAAGACAAATAATTATATTAATAAATACTCCAAAAGTCTGAAAGAGAAGCTCAGTCACTGGAAAGAACCTACTGGCGCCAAGAGTGAGCGTTCAGACAAAAGTTGAGAATAAGTAGGAGTTGCCTATGATGTCTCCTCTACTCTGTTCATGGAAAACATTATTCAACTCCTTAATGTGACTCACTGGATTATGCATAAATGATTCTCTGAAGAGCTTTTCCACACTAACTCCTGCTCTGCACTTAGGTTCTCCACACACACAGTCCGTCTCTTTGTTCCTGGAACAAGGCTTTGTACTTGCTGCTTCCTCTGTCTGAAAGGCTTTACCTCGCAAGGTTGGCTTCTACTCATCGTTCACATTTCGATTCATACACCATCTCCTCAAAGCTTTCCTTATCATTTTTCTATTTTATTTTTTCTTTTGACTTTGATATTTTATCTGAAACCATTTCATATATTGGATCCCTTATCCATCCCTGTCTTTGCTGCTGGAATTAAGCATCAGGTGAGTTGGATTTCTGTGTGGTTCATCATTGTTATCCTGGTGCCAAAAGTAGAGCCTTCCTTAAGGCACATGATAAATATTTAATGGAACATTATATCATGAAAGGCAGTCTAACAGAGTGATCAACAGTGTAACATCTGGAGCCAAATTCCCCAGATTAAAATCTCATTTTGCTACTTCCTAACTATGCAGCCTTGGAGGCCTCAGTTTTCTCATCTCTAAAATGGTGATAATAGTACATACCTTACTAGTAGTTCAGAGAATTAAACAGGTTTATGTTTGTGATGTGCCGAGGATCATGTTAGACATATATTATGAAGAAAAATACCTAAAACATATATGCATATAAGACACCCTGTGCAACATAATGTAAAACATGCCAGGCAAGTGTTAGGTGTTGTTAAATGCCTGTATGTAGATGGATGGATGTGTTTTCTGTGTGTGCGTGTGTGTGTCCCCATAATTTCTGTGAGTAATTTTTTAATCTTTCTCAAAATAGCTATGCAGGCTACCACTTAATGATAGTGCAGTATCATCACCTAAATTGAAACTTCTTTTCCATTCCTGGTCTGAAAATCTATTTGCTTGCCTGTGTGTGTCTGTGTGTGTTTGTGTGTGTGTGTGTGTGTGTGAGTGAGTGTGTGTTTTGTTTTTCATCAATTTGAAAAATAGTTTATTTGATTTCTTAAGTAGTTGTAAATTAAGAAAACCATGGACACCTCAGAGAAAATATGACCCAGAATCTAATGCTACAGGCAAGAAGAACCTTAATACTTTTACAGCTTCAGAGAGGGAAGATCGGTCCCCAAATGCTTTCTCAACACCCCACTCCCGCCCTCACTTCCTGCAGCACCCCCAGTAGCAAACAGTGTCTCTCTGGATTCAGTACCTGTGTTCTTGACCTCTCAGGTCTACCGCATTACAGCTGCATGCTTAGCTGCCAAAATTAGCTGGTTTCCTTTAACTCCTTTGCTCAAACTCCCATTCGAGGGGTTTAGATAAGTAGAAAATACAAAAGAACAATTTGTAAACACATGTTTCTATAGTTCCGAACACAATGTGGTAGAACAAAGGGTAGTCAGAACTCCCCGATCTAATCTTTAGAATTGTAAAGAAGTCACGACTATCCAGACTTGTTTAATTTTGTGGAAATGACATTCCTGCTTAACATGCCTGAGGTTTTGTTTTCCATGTGTTAATTATTACAGCATTTTCCTCATTTCACAACACGCCAAGTCATAGAAATAAAATTATTGCATATTTATTTTAGATGTTTTCCTCCAAATGTAAAACATGACACATCATTTGTCTCATAGGAAGATGCTGAAAAAAAAAAATCAGTGAAAATACGTAGTGAAAAAAGCTTTGGACAAGGAGCTGTGATATATATTTTCCCCCCACAAAATGATGTGTGTTCTGTGGGGAAAACATAGCACCCTACTTTTTATTGAGGAGATAAAAAAAAATTTAAAACACAGTGAGATAGAAAGGAAAAGGTGATGTAGGAAGAGATGCTTACAATAACTTGAGACTGGAACAAACCGGCTTCAAATTTCCACATTACGCTAAAATAACATGCTGTTGAATGAAGCTCATCCTAGTTAGTACCTTGTTTGTTGTTTTGATAATTGGATTTGGAAATGGAGAAACCTAAGTAGGAAGGGACAACTTTGAAATCCTTCCAGTGTCACTTGTCAGAGAGGGACTGAATTTTCTCTGTGGGCTCTGACTTACCATAGCCAATCTAATTCTCCCTTGGGGGCCTCAGAAATATCACTTAAAAAATAACGGGCTTGGACAAGAAACGTCTAAAATGTCTTCTAGATGTAACAGTTTATGTCTGCTAAAACCCATCTCCCCATTTTCCCTATTCTTTTTCAGCACATTTTTTTTTCAAATTTGTTAGCTTTCTACTTAATCTAAGGCATAAAAATACTTTTCTAGGCCTTAATGCTTAGAGACATATGTATGCAAAGGGACAAAGTGCTATTACAAAGGGAAGAAAATAAAATATACTGAGAAAAATAACATAGGAATGCCTAATTCTCAGAGTTTTACATGAGTTGTTTTCTTCTAGGAAAGCACTATAAATCAACCGCATGGTGAGAGTACATAATTTACTTTTCAGAGCTCTTTTGTGAGCGTGGCAAAATAAATTAGCATAGGGCTGTAGAAGAGGAAGGAAAAAAATGATAAACAACAGAAGACGTAGTGTTGTCTTGAGAACTAATTAAGTTAACTTTGCTACTGAAGGGACCGTAGAGTTGAGGGCCGTAACAATAACACTTCTCCCATCAGGGTTAATGGTTCTAATACCATACACGCAGCCAGTAATCAAAATCAATTCTAGAAAATCACTCTTTCAGTGTTTGCAGAAACCAAATGGACAAAATGCAATCTCTTAAACTAGAGCCTGTCACCAACTCATACACCAATCTTGCATTAAAAAAAAAAAAAAAGAAAGAAAGTCAATTCAATCTTAAAGTTGTGCTTGTATTCTTTCAAAATCATCACTAAGGGAACAAACTTTGAGTGATTTTCTATGCTATGGAAAGTATTTATTTATTGTGGACTATGGCTCATAACAAAATGGGCACGTTGTTGATTTTACAGAGCTCGTTTTACAATCTAAAGGGGAAGGTATTTCATAAGTAAATTTGGTGGGAAACTACTCGCCCATCGTGATAGAGACTGGACTTGGTCAGTGGATTGGTTCTTCTATGACCCTCATCTATTTTCATCCTTTTTTTGCCTTGCCGTGGAACCTGGAGGGCTAACGTCTGTTGGGCCACATTATCCAGGCTTCTTTGGCAACCAGTTGAGTTTGGGACAATGAGAGGCACCAGCTGGAGCCTGGAAAGCCAGAAGAAAAAGAAGTCTGGATATTTCTTTCTCATCTCTCTCCCTGCACAGCTGTAGTTCTGACAAGGACTGCATTCCTTTACCTGATGCTGCAACTCCTGTTAAGCAATTTCTTTTTCAAGGTTCCAGATCTTGCCGGGTTTCAGTAACTCCATTTTATTTCCTTTACCCTCTGGGTCTAAAGGTGTGAATAGCATCCTGCTTGCCACCAAAAGTTGGATGCATCTATTGTTGTTCATAACCTTTGCAAATGTCTCTTCATTAAATTATCATTATTAAATCATCCCAGTGTTCCATTTGTTTCCTGCAGGAACCCTGACTGATATGATTAGCAAAACAAAAAACAGGATTCAGCTGGGGATCAAAATGAGTATTCCAAACTTAAAGAAAATTTTTATTTTAAACATATAAAGGTACATTCATCGGTCTTTTGATACAAGTTAAATATATTTTCTTGGAATATGTGTCTGTTGATTAGAATGCAAACTTGCCTTTATAACATGATTCTCACATAGAATACATCACATAAAATTCAATTTCTGATTTCAGTTTCATCAAAGTGGGATGAGAATTTACATTTGTAAAATAAGAACGTCATTCATCTGGAATTTCTCTCACTCTTCTGTATTGCTTCATGCTCACCTAAAGTAGCAACACTTTTTTTTTTGCATTGTACTTTATTGCATCTTTGTAAAATATTCCATTTTGCTTTCATAAATATGACAAATCTTTCCTTCTGTACTCTAATTAAATATTACATAAATGCAATGAAATGTAGCAAATAATTGCAATAAAAAGTACAAATGGAATATGTAATGTTGGAAACAAATGCAATTTATTTGAATAAACAAACAATACGAGTGGCAGCTGCAAAGTGCCAAGGCTTCACAGAGGAGCCTACTGTCTGTGTGTCTATGACTTTTTCCCAGAAAATGCAGTGTTGATTAAACCAATATTTTCGTAAGTATTATAGAAGATGATTACTGGAGTTTTATTTTTTGATTGGAACATTTATAAATAAAATTACTAAAAATATGAAAGTATAAAAGTGGATACCTAACAGCTTCAGAGTGGGAAGGCTAGGAAATGTTCCCAAAAGTAGTATAGAAGTTAATATCTAAAGTATGAGTAGGATTAAGTTAGAAGAAAGGGAAGAAGATGATTCCCCTAGGAAGAATAACATATGGAGGATGTTGATTGACAAGAGCGAGCACCAAATATAGAGCAAGAGAATAAATTCAATAGAGATGTGAAGCCAGGCTCACTACGTGAAACTGTATGAACTGGTCAGGTTCTTACCTGTAAAATTAGATATTAAAACTTGCCTCCTGGGGAAGAATGAGGGTTGAATGACATGGTTCATGTAAGAAGTTCTCATTACTGGTGGTTCTACTTAAAAAGGTTAATCCATTCTTTCTGTTATCAAGGAGAATGGATTTGAGGGAATAATCTAGAAAGTTCCCTGGTTTTGCTAGAGATTTAGACATCCAGATTTAAGAAGGTCAATGAACTCCTGGAAGATTTATTGCAAATAGAAATTAGCACGACACATAGGCATCTGTCTGGCTAAAGTCAAAGCGGAGGAGAAAGTCTTACAAGTTGTGACACAAAAGCGTCAAGTAACTACAAAGGAAAACCGATCAGACTATAGCAAACTTCTCAGCAGAAACCTTACAGGCCAGACAGGACTGGGTACCTAGTTTTAGTATTCTTAAACAGAATAATTGTCAGCTAAGAATTTTGTATCCTGCAAAGCTAAGGTTCACTAATGAAGAAGAAATAAAATCTTTCCTAGACAAGCAAACTCCAAGGGAATTTGTCACAAGACTTCCCCTATAGGAAATGCTCAAAATAGGTCTAAACACTGAAAAGAATTGTAGATCTACACACCGGTTTAAAAACACTTGAAAGTAAAATCTTACAGACCTTGTAAAACAGTAACATAAGGAAGAATACAAAGCAAATAGGTAGCAGTCAACATGATGAACAGTACCTCACTTATCAGTATTAACATTAAATGCAAATGGTCAAAATACCCCACTTAAAAGATATAGATTGACGGCATGGATAAAAAATAAAATAACGCAAATATCTGCTCTTTCCAAGAAAATTATCTTATAAGGGGTCACCCCTTTACACTCATGTAATGGGGTGGAAAAAAATATTCTATGCAAACAGAAATCAAAAGCAAGCAAAAGTAGCTATTTTTATATCAGATAAAACAGACTTCAAATCAACAACAAATTTTTTGAAACACAACTGGGCTTATTTTGATAATTGCTGTAGCTAGGTCATAAATACACTAAGATTCATTATACTATTCTCTCTGCTTTTATATAAGTTTGCTATTTTTTATAATAATTTTGGGGTTTTTTTGTTTTTTCTACTTGTTTGTTTTGTCTTGTTTTTAAGTTCCTCCAGTGTGGCTTTGCCTGTGGCTCTCTTCTACCATGCAATGTCTCAGAGCCATTAAATATTTAACATATTTCTTTTCCCTTTTTTCATCCTCCTGTAGACTGGCTAGGCAGTGATCTCAAGTTCTACAGGGCCTCACAGTAAAGTTTGACTTTAAGTTTAGGAAAATGGTTGCTATGGACTAAATGTTTGTGCTCCCCCAAATTTATATTTTGAAATATAAATAATTATATTTAATTATAATTTTATTATATAATTACAATTTAAATTATTGATAATTTAATTGAATAGGTATATACTATAGACTATATACCTTAATATAGCCTAGAAACTTATAGTGTCCTACCATGTGTTATTCATCTTGATAAGGAATCCCATATAGGCACTCCAGCTACAAATTTGAGCCTTATCCTCATAGTCTTTCAATAGCCCATATCCAATCTCCCAATACTGCTAATTTTTCTTCAACATATGTGAGAAATTCTGTCTCTTCTCCATTCCTGCTCACACTTCTTCTAATTAAAACTAATTCTCTCTCATATGGACTATCTTGAGGACATATTTACTGGATTCTGTGTCTAGGGAATTACCAGGGCACTCACGCTCCAGATTACTCACGAGGGATGGTCTTCCTAAAGTGCACACCTGAGTGCCTGTCATTCTTCCATTTAAATACTTGGATATCTTTCCTCTCCTGTCTTTGAAAAACATCCTCCTTCAGCAAAGTGGTAAAATGGCTTGTGATGATAGACATTGTCCCACCTACTAGGCCAGCTTACCTATCATCATTTTCTGTGCTCCAGCCACAGCCAAAATTTGGCCAGACTCCACCCCCCATCAATGTGACAACAAATGAATAAAGGATAGCTCTATTAACAAAACAGCTCAGCACAGACTTGCTTTCTCTCATGTGAGAATTGCCAGGACGAGGGAAATTAGTCCCTCATCAAACAATGGTAAATGACCTGGGTAAGTAACATATAGGTGGAGGATTCATCACCTGATGTAAAATTTTCATAGATAAATATGAGGCAGAAACTGGAACAGGCTTGGGGCTTGGAAATAAAGGGATGAATGAAAGCTAGTGTTTATTGATCTTCTGCTACAGGCCTGATCTACTGCTTCATTCAAGAGCAATTTCCCAGTGAGCATCTGTCTTGTGCTTGGCATGGAGCTAGGGAATAGGGTTTCAAAAGTCAACAAAATACATCCAATCAAGATTTTGCCATCATAGTGCTTCCTGACCAAGAGGAATACAAGTAATTATTCATCAGTGCACCAATGCCTGACAAATGCTTTGAGAGGGGAAATGACAGGGCCACAGTAGAATCTACAGAAACTAAGATTAGCCCTGCCTTGTTAGATCCAACTCAGTGGTCTGGCATCAGACCTAAAAAAAAAAAAAAAAAAAAAAAAAATTGCTATAACAACTGTGAAGTTTTATTCATGGACACATGTTTTGAACTGAGGTTCATGCTTGCTAACATATGAAAGGAAAGAAGATAAGATTTGAAGACAAAACGATAAATACAAGACCCAGTTTTGCTACTTCTCCATTTTGTAACCTTCAGTAAACCACGAGATCTCTCTGAACTTGAGTTTTCCCAGCTGCCAAATACAACCACTAATACCTGAACTGGCAGATTCTTAGGGCTAAGAGAGTCTCAGTTGCGATAAGAAAAGGAAAAGACTTTGAAAACCATCAAGAGCTATGTGAATTTTGTTATGAGTATCATTGTTATGTGAAGCAGCCCAGGAAGTCTAAGGTTGAACGGTTTGGTCTTAGTATAATCGTGTATGTCTAGACAGATAGATGGCTCTGGTCTGTAATTTTTCAAAAGCTCTATGTCATTCCACACCAAAGTTTTCCCTTCTTTTTAAGGTTTGATCTTCTCTTCCCTAAGGGATGAGTTTTAAGGGGGAAAAAAAAACCAAATACATTATTGTTAGACTTTGTCTAGGACTCTGGTCATGAAATTTCCATAAATCATCATGAGACAAACACTGAAACAAGCTTAGGTGTGTTCGGGGGTCAGGAGTGGATATTGTCAAAGCTCTGGCCATATCTTCTTTGGTCCTTCTTTTGGGTATATATTCAGAGTGGAATCGCTGGTTCATACGGTAATTCTGTTTTTAATTTTTTGAGGAACAGACGTACTGTTTTTTATTGTAACTACAACATTTTATATTCTTAAAAAGGAAAGAAATTCTGCCACATGCTACCACATGGATAAATCTTGAGGACATGATGCAAAGTGAAATAAGCCAGTCACAAAAGATAAAAACTATGTAATTCTACTTGCATGAGGTACTTAGAGTAGTCAAAATCACAGAGCTAGAAAGTAGAATGGTGGTTTCCAGGGGCTAAAGGAGGAGTGGATGGGGCGTTATTGTTTCATGGATACGGAGTTTCAGTTTAAAAGATGAAAAAAGTTCTGGAGATGGATGGTGGTGCAGCTGTACAATGTCATGAATATATTTAATACCACTGAACTATACACTTAAGAATGGTTAAGATGATAAATTGCACGTTATATGTATTTTACCACAATGAGAAAAATTTGGGAGAAAAAACCTCAAACAACAAAACAAAGACAATTACAGAGTTAGACTGCTTGGGTTACAATCCCAGCTTGACCAAAAAAATGAATAATAAGAGAGAGGAGAGAGAGAGAGAGGAGACAGAGTAGTGGGGGCTGGGGGGAGAGAGAGACAGAGAGAGAATATGTGTGTCTGTAGGACAATACATGTGCTTAAGTAATGCTCATTATTTCCTTCTCTCATGAATCTCAGAAATGGATTTTAAATCGTAAGGTCAAGTAAAATATAAGCAATGTTTTAGGAGGCAGATAAGGCCATGGGGAAGTTCAGAAGAGGGTAAGGCCACTCCTGCCATAATTATTACCCCATCTTAAGGGGAAAATATTTTGTAAGATGTGGCTCGAAAGAACATAAAGACAATCCCTCTATGTACGGTAGTCATGGGCTTCCTCCAATGCATCAGGCAGTTATCATACAGAAAATATGGAAAACAATCTGCCCATGTGTTGTCGGGGAGAGTTTGTTCATATTTTAAGCAATTATACTTAGGATCTATACAAATATTCACAAAAACAAAAGTTGGTTTCCTCGGGCGTATTTTCAGAGATTTAAATTTTCAGTAGTTGTTTTAGAGAGATGAAGTTTAACACTCCGGGAGGAAAAAAAAAAAAATCTCTGCTTCTTTGATTATCCACTGAACAAAGGCTAAATGCAACAAAGAAGCAAAGGACATTCTTTCAACTCCCTTGAAGTAAAAGCCTTTTGTGTGTTTTCTGGATTTATTGGGGGAAAAAAAAAAAAGAGAAATCAAGACAAGGGATGAGCAGAGCTTGTTTACTCCGATGCCTGTGATGTGCCAGTGCCATTTCTTATTTAATAATCCATATAGAGATACGGTTGCTCTTTCTTCTCATCTCCTTCCCACCAAAGAGCTTCAGACGGTGTCCTGAGAAGAAGATTACGAGACTTTGTCTTTGATTCATTTGAAAGGCTGTAATTGGGCAACTTCAAACCCCATTTAAAACCTTTCAGTAGCACTTGAAGGCCCACTTCTGTACAAAGATATACTTTGGGTGTCTGGAAAACCCCCACGATAGGAACACATGACATTTCTGAAACTCCCATCCATAATTTAATTTTATTTGCAAGACAACACAGGTATAAGTCAGAGCAGGCATTTGTTGGATCCCTGCGTTCGGTAAGATTAGAAAAAGATAAGAAATAGGCTAAAATCCAGGAAGCCTGTTTGAATGCAGGGTTCCAGCCTTGCCCCTGCTCTTGCTTCCATAGAACACCCATTTCCCAAGCAAAATAATGACAATAATAATCAAAACTTCACTTAACCATGAAATTGGTTGATAATAAATAAGGATTTTTTTTTCCTTATAATCCCTTATTTTGTAATCATGAACAACAAAAGGAATGGTGCTGTTAGGCCCTCAGGTTCTCTCTGGTCAGATTCACTAGCCACGTGCTAGCCTTTCTACCATATTCACATTCCTTTATTGTACATTTTCCTAAGTGCTTCCTCCCCGTCTCTTCATTCTTGGAGATAGTAATGGCTATCCATCACCTAAAGCTGTTCTGATACCTTCCTGGCAGTTAGTAATTAGAGTTGTTTACGTGGGATTCAGCAGAGTCCAATATACATTTTTACAGTTCTTTCACCAGAATTATCATCTTTTTGTTTTTGTTTTATCAACTACGTTTTCCTTTTCCTTCACTATAACAGATGTAGATAAAATTTACATACCATTTTTTTAAAATCCAGAAAAGAAAAAAAATATTAATCTCAACAACCAAAGATAATCAGTGCTTTCTTTTAAGATATATAATGTTTTGCAAAGTTTATCACAGCCGAATATTACTATATATATTGTGTAATGTTTCACTGTGAATTTTTCATCTAATATACAAATAATATTTGGGATGGATTTATAATAGTGTAACATAAACAGAATCTGTGTGCTACTATATTTCATAAGCTATAAATTTACCAAATTTATTTAACCAAAACAGCTAATAACAGATGGTTGCAGCATAGTCTTTGTTATAAATACTATTATCATACATTAAACCTTTCTCAATGTGTTTGTATTTTTTGTATACTGTGTATGGTGCTTTATGTCTTAAAAATGATTTATTAGGTTAAGACTATGACATTTTTAGTATCCTTGATACATAACTGCATATTACTATGAAGGGGGTTTTATTAACATCTACCATGTTTCATAGTGAATCTTCCAGCTATTTCTGTGTCTGTTCTAATCACTTGAGTTGAAATTTCTGTGGGAACCTGCTTGGGATAATCTTACCTGTTCTGGAAATTGCCTTGGTGAATGATTAAATCCCAGCTGAACTGGCCATGGTAGTGATTTCCCAGGCT
>RJWJ010008921.1:0-51796 GCA_004363605.1 Indri indri
ATATCTCTGTGTTCTTAAATCACTGAAGAGTTCCCATTCATTCCCACAATGGACATGAATGACCCTCCTATCAGGTGGCATCTCTCATGACATTTTGTATAAAATGGTGAGAAGTTCTAGGACACCAAAAGGACAAAGAAAAGAGGACATGCAGTGTAAGTTTAAAATCCACGGGTTTTACACTTAAGACGTGCTTTTTAGCATAGCCCACACTGATCCCCTTGTTCTTGCGGTATGGAGAACTGTGAGTGGTGGTTCCTTCATCCTCCAGGTAGAGGGTCTCTGGAATCTGACACAAGCCTCCTAAGTCATAGCTCCATTACCCATGAGCTTGGGCAGTAACAGCAATGGTCTCATAGGTCTAACATCAGGATTAAATTCTTGAAATAGCAGAAGCACTGAATCAGTGTTAACTAATTCTATTGCAGCACGAGAAGTCTACCTATTAACTAAGGATATCATGATCTAAAGACATAGCAAAGTGTATAGGTAAGCAGAGTGCATGTTCACGTGTAAGGATGTACTGACGGGTGTGTGTGAAGAGGCAGAGGTGAAGACGTTTTATTCATTCGTTCGTTGGACAAGTATCTACCAAGGCTTGTGGACTGGACTCTAGGGGCAGACAAGTGATCGCAAAGACATGTGAGCCTTGGTCTGGGGCTCATGGGCACCTGCCACAGGCTGAGACTCAGAGGATCTCAGGTTCAAAAGCCTTTAAATGTCATCATCTTTCTTGTTCCTGGAGATTTTTTTAAGTTTCAGAGATCATGCCTCATGAGGCTCCTACAGTATGTTCCATTAATTTATTTACTAATAGATATAACTTAAATATTACTACTTCTATTGTTATTAGCCTGGAAGAGCTTTCCTTCTAGTGATGAACCAACTCTCAAAATACAAGCTTAATGTGTAAACATATTATTTTTTCATTTCTTAAAAGAATATCATATAAGACTATCCTCTTAAACAACTGATAATAGCCATGTGCTTTGTTCCTGTAAAGCTCATATTGCTAAAAGAAATACATAATTAACTCCCTTCAGTTTCCTTGAAAGCTTTATTATTTATTGGGGAAAACTGGTAACACTGGATCCTAGAAAATCCTCTCTTCTTTACAAATCTGAAGGTAGTTTGGGAGGTTACCAAAGCAAGCAAAAACAAAAAATCTCCCCGTAAAGTTTCACTGGGCTTGATTCTTTGTTCCAACTTAATTCCTTGCTAACTATCCAGAATCAGACTTTATTCCATATAAATTTAAATTTTCAAACCAAACTGCATAGCTATATTGGGATAGCTTTTAGTAGACCAACACTCTCACTAATAGCAAATAGAAAATGCTAGACAAAATACAAATTTCAAAAATCCATTTGACGAAGTCAAAAACAGAGGCTGCAGGCTCACCACAGTAAACCACATTTCTTGCACACCACTTCCCCCCAGAACTTGTCTCCTGCGGACAGGGCACAAAGGAGAAGCTAAGAGAGAATGAAAACCCAGTAGAGTTTGAGGCAAAAAAAAAAAAAAAAAAAAGTTGGGGACAGCCAAGGAGTCAAAATAGGAGGGGCCAACATTTCAGAGAAAACAAATGACAGAGAAGTAAACCAACCAATGCTGGTTTTCCCCTCATTCACTGACGAGGCTGCACAGAGTAAGAAGTCAAAAAGTGACTATAAAAATAGCTAAAAAGAGTATCTGAATTTGCAGCCACATTGTGGTGTCAAAGCATTCCTGGCCTTCAGTCAGGACTTCTGGGGAGCTGTATGCAAGAGTAAGGGAACCAGAGCCCACCTGAGCCTCAGCAAGACTGCATACAAGCCCCATGGCAGCTCAGATGTCCAGAGAGGCACGGAAAAATCACTCAAAGCCTCTACAAATTTTTTCACACAGTCAAAATTGTCAGGCATACCGAGAAATGGAACCAAGCAATAAAACAGACAATAGAAATGGAACCAGAGATGGCCCAAATATTGCAGCATAGACTGCATGATTAATGTGTCCAAGAAAATAGATTGCAAGATGGAGAATCTCACCAGGGAAATGACATCTATTAGAAAGAATCAAATTTTAGAATTGAAAAATGCAGTAACTGAAATCAAGAACTCAATAGATGACTGATTAGATCACAGAACACAGATGAGGAGTGACTTCACATGATGAAAGACAGGTCTGAAGGTTTTCAACTGGTCAAGCATGGAGCACAAAAGGAAGGAAAGAACAGCACAGCATAAGGGACAAATGGGACCTGGGAGAAATGTGTGACCTTCCGTGACTGGAGTCCTAGAACATGAAGAGAAAGAGAATGGTGCTGAAGCAGTATTTTAAGAAACAATAGCTATCTTTTTCAAACACTGATGAAGGGTATCAAACTACAGATGCAAAAACTTCCACGAACCTTAAGCAGGCAGGGTAAATGCAAAGAAAACCAAAGCAAGGGTGGCACCATGGTATTTAAGCTGTCACTTCTTTTGAACTTTTCTGAGCTTAGATGCTGCCAAAAAGTTCCACAAAGCAATAGATCTTCTTCCAGTAATGATCAACCTTTTTGGAATGAAATTGATCATGACTTAATTACCTGACGTCAACCACAAGTGGAACAGATCAGAGAAGAAGTTGAGAGGCCTCAGGTTTTCTCTTATGACCCCCTTGGTAGCATGTCATTCTACCAGTTTTACATTTTTAGGTTATGTATCATATAATGCAGCATATTCTGGCAATGTTTAACCTGCCCCCATGAGCTACACCACCATTCCATTAATTTCTGGGTAACACACAATCACACTGCAGTCATGTTATGTTGACTCACTACATCTCTTGGATTTCCTCAGGTGCATAGAACCAGTACTCTTAAAAATAAAGAAAAAGGAGCCAACCTTAAAAGGCTACATACTGTATGATTTGAACTATATAACATTCTGGAAAAAGCAAAACTACGGAAACAGTAAAAATATCAGTGGTTCCCAAAGGCTGGGCTAAGAAGGGATGAATAGGAAGAGCACAGAGAATTTTTAGGGCATTGAAACTACTCTGTGTGACACTATCGCAGTGGACACGTTACACATTTGTCCAAACCCATAGTATAGGCTTTGGGGGGTAATGTGTTAAGGAAGGTTCCTGGATTGTAACAAATGTACCACAGCAAAGCAACGTGTTAATAACAGGATCGAGTGTGTGTGGGGTGAAGTGGGGAGTATATGGACATTCTGTACCTTTTGCCCAATTTTTCTGTAAATCTAAAACTGCTCAAAAAATAACATCTATTGATTTATTTTTTAAAAAAGAAAAAAGAAAAGCAATCCTAACACTAGATTCACACTGAGCCCTTTTCATCTCAAGTTCCAAGTTAGAGCTGTGGCCCTACAGGTATACAGAGTAACTGTATTTCCCCACTGGCTGGGAAACAAAGCCTGGGCTTCACTGCCAAGCAGGTGCACTTAGAAACTTGCTCTGGGATCTCAGCGAGCTTCCGCTCACTGAACACAAATTAATGGAAACGACAATACTCCTCCACTGTCATCTCCTGAAAATTCAATAAGGTGAGGTCAATAGCATAGGATAAGTATCAGCACATGAGTTTACCTCCTTGCTTTCCTAAAAGGCTTGGTTAAGTGGATATTCTCAAAAATAAACTCACAGGCTTCCCTGCACGCAGCTTCCCTGGTCTGGAAATAAATCACACAGTTTCTATGAGGAACTGTACACATTTAGGTTCATCGCAATAACAAAGACAGAGGATGCTGTGAGAGCTTTATGTAAATAAATATTCTCCTGGTCCCACCTGAACCATTTCTAATCTCCTCAATAACTAGAAAAACCACAAACAGCTCCAGGATAAATAAGACAAACTTAATCTATTAAACAATAGACTGAAATGCTACTTCATTTTCATTTAGCAGGAGGAACATAGGAAGCTGCATCTTCCATATTAATAACATCACTAAAAAGCAGAAAGTACGGCAGAGGGAGGGAGGAACGGTCATTGCTTTCCCTGTTTCATTTACTGTTAAATGGCTATTTGGAAAAAAGCCATCGTTTTATCAGGCTTTACCTTTATGATCAAACCCCCAATAAAAACGTACATCCTTAAACCCTGTTCACATCTCTAAATTGTGCTTTTTCTCATAATATATTATTTAATTTGATTGGTTTACTCTCTCACGTTTTTTTTTATTGGTAACTCAATCCCCAATACCCATTTATGTAGTCATTTCTCTATTTTTATTAAATAAATTGCTTTCATTTTTGTAAGGTGCACATTTCACTTTTAAGCACTTTACCTTCTTTTAAACTGTGCCCCCTGAAATGCAAATCAAAACTACAATGAGATATCACTTATCTCCAGTGAGAATGGCTTTTATCAAAAAGTCCCAAAACGGTTAAGTGTTGGAGTGAATGCAGAGAGATAGGAACACTCATACACTGTTGGTGGGACTGCAAACTAGTACAACCTCTATGGAAAGTAATATGGAGATACCTCAAAGAGCTAAAAGTAGAATTACCATTTGATCCAGCAATCCCATTACTAGGCATCTAGTCAAAGGAAAAAAAGACATTCTGTAAAAAAGACATCTGCACTAGAATGTTTATAGCAGCACAATTCACAATTGCAAAGATGTGGAAACAACCCAAGTGCCCATCGATACATGAGTGGATCAATAAAATGTGGTATATGTATACCATGGAGTACTATTCAGCTATAAGAAACAATGGTGATCTAGCACCTCTTGTATTATCCTAGATAGAGCTGGAGTCCATTCTAGTAAGTGAAGCACCACAAAAATGGAAAAACAAGCACCATCAAACATACTCACCATCAAATTGGTATTAACTGATCAACACTTAAGTGCACATATAGTAGTAACATTCATCAGGTGTCGGGCAGGTGGGAGTGGGGAGGAGGGGATGGGTATATTCACACCTAATGGGTGCGGTGAGCACCACCTGGTGGATGGACAGGCTTGAAGCTCTGACTTGGGTGGGGCAAAGGCAATATATGTAACCTAAACGTTTGCACCCCCATAAAATGCTGAAATAAAAAATAAAATTAAATAAATAAATAAACTATGCCCCTTGACTTCACAGACAGAGTGGGTGTGTGTGATGTGCTCAGGGTGTGAGGAGAAGCCTTTTGTCATTCTGACTTCCCAGCAGCAACATGTTTTGAGTGCAAAGGTGAGAAACACTCATCCTCCCAGCCTGGAGGCCCCTGCCCCAGGAGGCCAGCCAGATCCCCCTCCTCGGGGCTGTTCAGCAAGGACTCTAACTTCTTTCTGGCAACCAGTTTGTTTACGGATCTGCTTCCTCCAAGCAGGACTGCATTCCTGTCTTCTTATGCCCTGTACAGTGACTGGCCTTAGTTGTGTGGCAAATGTCTATGAATGAACAGAGAGAGAGAGCAATTCGCCTACAGGAATTCAATATTTAAATGTGTGGGTGAGCGTATTTCTTAAACAAACCCTTGACTACCCTGTGTGCTTTGCTGAGCTCAGGTAGGTTAGTAGCATATCATCTCTTCCTAGTAAACTGAGACACGGGAATGGTCTAGACAACTTTAGCTCTGCTGAGAACTGACTATAGACATGTCACCATTGCCAGAGTAAAGCACTTGCTATCGTTCAGCTGGTGCGCTGTGGCCTAGACAGCTGCTTCACACTCACAAAGTAACAGGCAACCACATCTATTGATCCCCCTTTCACCGTAGCAGAGATACATCCTAGAAAGGAAAAAACTGACTAAACAAAGTTTCAAGATATTCAGGGCAATTTTGCTTTTAATGAGGAGGCTAACTGAACAATCTCTATGTTAAATATCTACCATAGGTAACCTGCCGTATCTGCCTCAGGATGTACAGGACACGGAAGCTCAGGTAATTTCCTTCAGCGATAGAGAGCTTACAATGCCTCAGACCATTTTTTGAGGGGATAAAGGGGGTCCCACTAGAGATCTTACTGGATTTGAACTAATCTCCTGAACTATGACCTGCATGTACCTCAGATAGAAGAGGGTTGTCACACTTCCCAAATGCAAGGATCTGTTTTGGACAAACCCAAGAGGGCCAACTATTCACCACGGCTTCTGGGCCTCTGTCCTGACAGGTCCAGGATGCCCCCCGGAGGACCCCCTCTGGGCACTCCTTAGCATGTCAGTGCCCCGTGCCCCAGCTGTGTAACACACCCTGTTGCCCTGTCTTTTACTGAGGGCCTTCGCGGTGTGTCCCACCTGGCCAACTCCTGCCTTTGGGTCAAGTTCAGGATGACCGCAGTGGAGCAGTCTATTCCAGCCCTGCCAACTGTCTCAGGGTCAACACCTACCTTTAGCAGAGTCCTTATCACCCTGTGGGTGACTGTCACTTACTTAGCCTCCTCTGCAGCTTGCGATTTCCAAACAGCAATTCCCATCAATTTCAGTAACAAAGCTTAATACTGAGCACAAAGTAAATCTCAAAGTCACAGGAGTTCAAGAAAATCCCTAGATATGCAAATGCAAGAACCTGCTCCTAAAATAATTTTGTAACCATATATCCATGGAGGCACTTGTACTTTTAGAGTTAGACATAAATTTGTGTTAGACATACAGGTGCTGTATAAAGTGTTATGGAACAAATGTAAAAAAATAAAATTCCAGAACAAGAAACATGACCCTCTCTTTATGCAGTTCAATTGAATAATGACATATCAAGAAAAGGTAATACTACATTCAAAATTTGATTTTAATACACAACCATCTGCAGCCCATAGGTTATATGAAGTAATTCTCCTTTATTCATTTCACTTCTTTGCTCTAGTTTAGGGATGACATGGAGATTTTTTTTATGTGAATCACCCACAAATATAACTTTACCCCTACATGGAACCCTTATATCACCAGAGAAAAGAACACTTTTTAAATCTGGCAATGAAAAGAAATGATTTCGCTACTAATTTTGGAGGGGTTATTTCCATCCACAGAACATTGCAATGAAAAGAATGCATTTAAGTCAGCATTTTGGCAATTCCCCACCCTCAGCCTCACATGTCTCCCAAATTCAGGAGCAAATGCGAAGCAGTGAGCACAGGCAGGGCTCGGCGTGCAGGAGTTCCTGACATCGCTCAGGGCTGCAAAGGCAAGACCTGCTTCAGGGTCTTATGTACACCTGGAAGGCAGGTGCACCATGGCCTGCAGCCCAGGCCAAGAGCTCTCACCCTACCGTATTCCAGCACCTCAATACATGCTTCATAGCCCAGAATGTTTTCACAGGGAAGAGCTTCTTTTGCATTAAATAGTTCTTGATCTCAATTTGCTTATAAGTCTGTGGACATACCCAACTCAGGGAAAACACATATATTTGATCCTGTATTTTCCCTTGCAAAAAAGAAAAGAAAAGAAGTTTATTTACCCTCAAAGTCCAAACTGAAGACAAAAGTATAACCTGTGTTACCTCAAATCACCAGAAACACCACAGAAACACCAGAAGGCAGCTCTCTTGGATCTTGAAAGAAGGAACTAGAAGTCCAAAAGCTGCTCCGGTCAACATCTCTACTTCTTGAATTTTTTTTTTTTTTTTTTTTTTTTTTTTTTACCATTTTCAATACCTAAACTACCAATAAATACTACAGATTTTAAAAATTCAATGGTGAGTTTTAAATCTGCATGATAAATTTCAAATAGAAGTGCACAATGAGAAGGTGAGCAAGAATGTGTACAACAGCCATCAGATCAGAAAATAAAATAGCTTCTTACCATGTTTATTGATGACACAGGCCCAATGCTGTTAACATAAATGTCAACGTCAATTACGGTCGGTTTTACTGTGGAGAAAAATACATTTACGTTAATACTTTGTGCCAGAGAGAGACAGCAGAGTGCACTAGTCAACATCCTGATGACACATGCACTAACATCTCAAGGATATGTTGGAAACACACAGGGGCGGGTTTTTCCTAGAAAATTGTCTTGTAGTTACAATCTGAACCCGTTGGCCTTACTCTTTAAAATTCTCAAAGGATGAGAGATTCTTGCCTGTATTTATTAAGGTCTAGGAAAATGGAACGATTATACACTGCAAGTTGCCAGTGACAAATGAGTATCAAGATATTCTGTAACATCAGTTAAGCTGATTTTATGGCAAGGATAGGAGATAAATCTAAGACGTTGCATAAGTGATTTAATGTCCAAGTTTTACTGGAAATATAAACAGAAGAGATGGGCAATGTCAGTGATGTATCAAGTTATTTATCCACCACATAGCTGTGTAACTACCATTCCAAAGCAAAGCAACCCAGAGCAAAGTTCTAGTGAGTTTATACACCTAAGAATAAAATAAGAAACACAGTTTATTGTATGAGTATCACTTAAAGACACATATGAACACATATATCACAGAGTTAAAATCCTATAACTCAAAAATAATAAAATTTTAGTAAGTCAAAGAATTACTGTTTCAATTATGAGGGTATAAAATTTACATAATCAGAGGTCATGATATCTAACATTGTACATCAGAGGTTACATTGGCTCGTTGGCTTTAAAGAAAACCAGTTTCTCTTTCCTTGAGAGCAATGGAACTGAACGAGACGGGTACTCAGACTGCCAAGTCGGCAGACCTGAGTCAGGGGCGATGTTCTCTGAAAGGATGGATGTGCCCTTCACTCAGCACTCACTGAGTGACAAAGGAGAGACCAGAGCCAATTTCAGAATATTTCTACCCAGAGAGGAATATGAACTAGACTCCTGAACCGTTCCACATGAAACAAATTGTTTCCATGGAAACATAAGTGTTTGTGTAGGCAATTATTTCAATGTGCCTCCTTCAGATTTGCTAAATAACGGGACATTCACAAATGGACCTCTACACTCCACTTCGGAACTGTGAGTGGCACCTCTGAGCTCTCAGTCTCTTGTAAAATTGCATATTCAGTGGTCTGTCCCCTGGGCAACGATTTCCAGACCTCCATGAAATGAAAATAATGATTATGAATTTGAGCCAACTCCTCTAACATCTGTCAGCACAATCAAATCATGTGAGCTCCAAAGAGCTGTTGGCATTTTGGAAAATGTCCCAACACAATTCTATGCACTATGTATATAGCGTCTAAATTTCATAAAAGGAATATTCTTCATTTTAAATGTAGCTTTGCTAACTACTATGAAAATTAAGTAGCATCTTTCTTCAAATTAATTGGATTCAGCAAGTGTTCTGTCTCCAAATACTACATAACCTTTGATTATGCCATACAAAAGGCTATGTTGAGTCAGTCAATTGAGAACCTACTTTTTGCAAGAGACTTTTTTGGTTGTTTCACAGTAGTTGTTAGACTTTAGGCTTCCAGAGCTTTTTATCTCATTAAATTAAAAGGACCTACAGACATAAAGCTTTATTAATACACAATAGTGCAATGAAGGGTTTATAAGAAAGGAGTTTGGAATAACCACACACGCGCGCACACACACACACACACACACACACACACAAAAGCTGGGGAAATGAACTGTTTTCAGTTGATGCTCTTTTAAGTAGAGTCACACTAACATAAATGAAGCATTTAGCAAAGTGGCTTTGACAGGGGCACTCAGGAAAGAGAATGGTCACGGGAGGCTCAGGGTTTATAATACAAGACTCAAGATTAAGCCCTGACAAATGATCTTCATCAAGGATGTCAAGACCATTCAATGGGGAATAGGACAGTCTTTTCCACAAACGGTGCTGGGAAAACTGGATATCCACATGCAAAAGAATGAAGCTGGACCCTTACCTTCCATCACATACAAAAACTAACTCAAAATGGATTAAAGATCTAGATATAAGACATAAGACTACAGAACTATCAGAAGGAAACATAGAAGGAAAACTTCATGACATTGGATTTGGTTATGATTTCTTGAATATAACACCAAAAGCACAGGCACCAAAAGAAAAAGAGGTAAATTTGACTACATCAAAATTAAAAACTTCTGTGCATAAAGGGCACAATAGAGTGAAAAGGCAGCTCATGGAATGAGAGAAAATATTTGCAAATCATATATGTAATAAGTGGGTAATATCCAGAATATGCAAAGTACACCTACAACTCAATGACAAGAAAAACAGCTTGATTTAAATGGGCAAAGATCTTAAACAGACATTTCCCCCAAGAAGACACACAAATGGACAATAAGCACATGAAAAAATGCTCAACAGCAGTAGTCATTAGGGAAATGCAAATCAGAACCATGGGATACCACCCCATACCCATCAGGATGGCTAGTATTAAACCAAGCAAGCAAACCAAAACAACAACAACAACAAACAGAAAATAACAAGTCTTGGCCAGGATGTGGAGAAATTAGAATCCTTGTGCACTGTTGGTAGGAAGGAAAATGATATAGCCACGGTGGAAAACAGTATGGTGGTTCCTCGAAAAATTAAAAATAGAATTACTGTATGACCCAGCAATTCCACTTCTGGGTATATATCCAAAAGAATTAAAGTCAGGGACTCAAACACATATTTATACACCCATGTTCACATCTGTATTATCCATAATAGCCAAAAGATGGAAACAACTCAAGCATTCATCAATAGATCAATGGATAAACAAAATGTGATATCCATACAATGAAACATTATTTTTCCTTAAAAGGGAAGGAAATTCTGACACATGCTACAACATGGATGAACCTTGAGTATACTGTGCTAAGTGAAATAAGGCAGTCATAATAAGGCAAATACTATATGATTTCACTTATATTAGGTACCTAGAGTAGGCAAATTCATAGAGACAGAAAGTAGAATGGAGGTTGCCAAGGGCTGGGGGGGAGGGGGAAATAGGGTGTTAGTAGTGTTTAATGGGTATAGAGTTTCAGCTTTGCAAGATGAAAGAGTTCTGGTGATGGATGCTGTTGATAGTAGCAAAACAATATGAATGCTTTTACTGCTACTGAACCATACACTTAAAAATGGTTCAGATGGCCAATCCCTGTAATCATGCCTGTAATTCCAGCATTTTGGGGAGGTCAAGGTGGGAGGATTGCTTAAGGTCAGGAGTATGAGACCAGCCTGTGAGACTGGCTGTGAGACCCTGTCTCTACAAAATATTTTTAAAATCAGCAGGATGTGGTAGTGTAGGCCTGTTGTCCCAGCTACTCGGGATGCTTAGGCAGGAGGATCGCTTGAGCCCAGGAGTTTGTTGAGGCCGCAGTAAGCTATGATGACGCCACTGCACTTCCAGCCTGGGCAACAGAGCAAGACACTGTCTCAAGAAAAAAAAAAAGGTTCAGACGGTAAATTTTATGTGATGTGTATTTTACCACAATAAAAAGAAGATTAAGCCCTGGGTAACTGGGAGAAAGCTAAGGACTTACACAGAGGTAGGAAAGCCAGGGGTGGGGGGTCCTTAGTGAACGAGTGCAGATTCCATTGCGAGAGCGTAAAACGGAGCTGATGGAACTGAGGCCCACACAATTCATCCAAAACAGATCACATTGCAATTCTTTGTTTGAATTCTACCTTACCGATCCGGATGTTATTATTTCCTAAAAATTCATAGTTAGTAGGTCAGAGAAGCATGATAAAGGCATCCACGGTACAGCATGAGTGAACACTGCAAAGATGCGCTGGACAAGCCTTGATAGGCACTGACTGCCTGTGCTCCCTTGATAGACCTGTGTGGCCCCAAGGGGAGTACGGGGACTACCGTTTATCTTTGCCTCTGCTGCAAAACCAAAGCAGATATGTGCTTGGTTATTTTCCTCCACCCTCCCGTGGTCTTCCCCATCCTAGAACGAGCAGCTGAGGAGAGCCTGGTGGACTCTGTCAGTGAGGAGCTCAGGAAACAGCCCCAGCGGGAAAGGCCCTGTCAGTGGCCTTGATGGGGGGAGAATGCAGGGTTGGGGCGGGTCTGTCTGCAGATGCACCAAGAGGCACACGCTGACCCTGGCTCTCCAGAATGCTGTTTAGACACTGGAGCTGAAGAGGTTCTTCGTCTTTTTCATTGTGCGCACTCAAGGAATTCTGTCATGGTAAAAAGTGAATAAAGCATATTTTAATTGTAGAAAGTTTACAACATCGATTTCTTTGGAACTTGACATCTAAAATCACCTTAAATAGTACAAGGTTCCTGTTAAACAAACCTCAGCCCTCTTGTGAAAAAAAATCAATTTGGTTTCCACAATGCCCAGGAAGTAATTAGTTAAGGGGCCCCATTCAGGTATCGGAAATGGGTGCTTCCCAGCACGTGTCTAAAATGCCAGCCCTGAATAATAAAGACATGATATTTAATAGAAGCATTCTAAGTAATCTGCCACCATTTTACTACTTTCCAGTTTGGTGGTATTTAAATCTTACCAAAAGTCTTTTGTTTTCCTAAGTTTGGTGGATCTTTTTCTGGTCCTGGGCCTCCTGAGGCGGGCGCTGATGTTATTTAATAAGTCAAGTAAGTCGTGCCCTTTTAAAATGGGTCAGCACTGGCCCTCACTTGTAACAAGGTTCTAGGCAGCCTGAATGACCTGATTCCAGATCTCTTCCTACCTTTTCCAAAGTAAAATGGGAAGTTATACTAAGCCAGCTTCTCAAAACCCCCAGAAGTGTCTCTCTAAAACCATGGACTTATGCTGGAATGGTTTACTTTAGAAAAATTGGGGATGGAATAAAAGAGTCCATAGAAAACAGACATATTGAGGAACTGTGTTCACCCCCGCATGGATTCATGGGCCACAGGCATTCCTCTGGGGAAGGCAGAAGAGCAGGAATCCATTTCCTAAGGAACCAGGCTACAGGTTTACGCGGAACACACAGCGTGTATACGTGGCGGGCCTCAAGGGCTACGAGGACCACTACAATAGTCATTGAGCTTTCCTTGAGTTGAGTCTTTCGATTAATACCTCTTATGAAAGACAGTTCTCACACAAATTTCTAATAAGCCTCAGGGGACTTTTAGGAAAATTCATTTTGCATGTAGTAACAGAGAAGAAAAGATGTATTGCCTTTCTCTGGATCTCCGTATTATGAGGTCACTTTCTGTTGTTAGGTCAGGAGCACCTCTTATGAGAAGAGCTTGTTCCTGTAAGGGAGGGTGAGTGTGATTCACCTTCACCCATTCCTGCAGCGTCCAGCACACTGAATGTTGCAAAACTACAGTTTCTAAAACTTGCAGTTATAAAGTTATCATAATTACTTGGACTTTACATGTTAAATGTTCACATGTGCTTGCCAATTGCAACACGAACAATATTGGTCTTCTTTTTTAACCGTATCTTTTATTGATACATAATAGATGTACATGTTTTCAGAGTACATGTGATAATTGAATATATCCATATAATTAGTAAAGATCAAATCAGTGTAATTAGGATATCCACCACCTGGAATACTTGTCTTTTCTTTGTGCTAGAAACATTTGAATTATTCCCTTCTAGCTATTTTGAAATATAAAATAGATTATAATAAACTATAGTCACCTTAATGATCTATCAAACAGTAGGCCTCGTTTCTGAAAAAGAATAATTCTGAAGCATCCTCCAGAACATGATGACAACCACGGGCTGACCCAGGTAGTCAAGTGGGCAAAGAACTGACAAAAGAACCGAGACAAGGATACTCCTGAATATAATCACCTGTTACAGCGGAAGCTACATTACCTCTCTGGAGAGGAAAAAGCTGAGAGTGGCTTTGGGAGAGGCAATAAAATCACGTATATTCTTCCATAAACAAGCAAGAAATAGGCAATGTCAGAAACACAGATTAGCACAGACGGGCTACGGGGTCAGCAGGTGTTCACAGGGACAGAAGCGTGGGGCAGGGAGAGCCCAGGTGTCCACAGCCATCCGTGGAAGGAAATCCCTGATACGCTGCCCCAGGCCGGCAGCAGTAGGGATGAGGATGGAGACACCAAGGAATTCCTATCAGCCAAGCCGAGTGAGGCAACACAGCTGTGGAGCGTGCTGCCGGCTGCGAAGAGTGGCTCGGTGTCTCCGCAGTTCTTTAATCTTGAAAATGTTCTTCACGTCTCTGTGCCTCAGGCTCCCTACATGTCAGAGGGGCTGATAACAGAACCTAACGCCTGATGGAGGTTGCAGGGTGGACTGTTGTTCAGTAAGCAGTAGGTGTTCAGTAAATTTTCTGTTAGGGTCCCTGGAATTAGATGTACAAAATAATTCCAAAATACTGCATTTGCTGCCTTTCAAATATTTCTTTCAAATATTTCTGATTTTAAAAGTCACCCTAGTCACTTACATTTCTACTTGATTCATAAAAAGATTAAATATGATAGAAATATTTAAACATCAGCATATGAATTTTAAAAAGAGGAATAAATAACATCAACTCTCATGCCCTTGAGGCATAAAGAGCTCTTCCAAACAGCTGGGAGCCTCCCTTCCAATCTTCCCTGCCCCTGGGGACATGGGTGGGGAATGGGGGCTCATCTGTGGTCAGCCCCTCCAGCGTGTGGCTTCCACCCTTTACCCAAACTAAGGGTTCCACTGGGAAATACGATGCATTAGGGAGAGCGGCGCCCCCAGCCCACCACCAACTCTCCCCTCAGTACTGCCTTCCCTCCCTTTGCTCATGCCCACAGACAAAGCGGTTGCAGCATTTACTAAACGGCACTGTAATAAGCATTTGGGGTTTAATCGGTATGTAATACCACCCTTGTTCCTGTTTTATGGAGCATTAAATATGAGTAAAGAGGTGACTTACCCAGGATTCTGCAGCCTCACCAGAGCAGAGAATCCAGGGTTCCACCCTCAGTCTCCTGGAATTTTCTGCTTGTTAGTGAGGCTTAAAAAGATTCTGGGGAACAATGACCTCAGTGGGAATTTATTAGTATAATTTTATTGCTATTATCATCATCATAATTATAATTATCATCACAAATAATCTTTCTAGGCTCTATTAAAAATGCAAATACTATGTCTCTGAGGCTTATATTAAATCTATCCATAACATCTCAGTTAAGATGTGTTTTCAAATTCTTCTAACTTGAAGAATAGTAGGTTTATGGAGAGTTGGTGGAGGAATTTGGGTGCAAAGTACATAGGACAAAAGCAAACATGGTCAATATTACAGTTTTGCCAACGAACTGAATCCATGCAAAAGAGTTTTACGTACGTAGTTTAGTCTTGGAGCCCTGAGATGATGACATCACTATGATAGGTACCATTCCAAATCTGTTAAGGTCCTATTTAGCCAAGTAACTTGGTTCCCAACTCCACTAATCCCAGAACTATGGATGTCAACTCTAAAGACCTTGCTCCTTTCCTAGTCATCTTTTAAATATTATATGTTCTCTTAAGGAGGCCAGTGAGGTTACAAAGATCAAGACGAAGTTTTCATCGCCTCACTGTGGGCCAGATACAACAAGTAACATGGAAGGAGGTGAAAAGTGACATTCTGTATTTCTGTATATTCATATAAATATTTACTATTAAAGAAGCTTGATAATTCATATTCTCAAAAGAATAAAAACCCTGGTGTTAAAGTTCAGAACCACAAATCCTTCGGAGCTCTGATGAGTAGGGGCCAAAAGCTCATATCTAAATTTCCACCTCTTGAAAGAGTTTGATGGTAAGAATATAAGAGAATTGAAGAAGGCATCTGCCAAGTCTCATAACACCACAAATTTGACTCTATAGTTACCATAGGACCTTGAGAAGGTAATTTAAATTTGCTGAGGCTCATTTTCTCCATCTATAAACTGAATGTCTGAAGTAAGTCCTCCCTCCAACCATGAGTTTTATTAGTTATAACAGGAAAGGTAAGTTTTTAACAACTCCCTTCATATTAGAACCTTCTCCCTTCTACTATCTGGCTGGGAATATTGACCAGCACAGCTTTCAGTCCACAGTGTATTTGAAAGGCTAACTGCATTATACCTTTCAACAATGAAATTGAGGATGATACGAGAGGCCTTAGTATTTGACAAATCTCGTTGTAGAAGAGTGACATGTAACAGAGAGACGTCAGCAAGATGGCAAAGTAGGAAGCCCCAGCCCCTTTCCCACATGACGTCACCGATTTAACCACACTGCACAGACCAATTGCCTTTGTGAGAAATCCAAAGTGCAGTTAAGAGTTCCCTGGCCAGTGTAAAGCCAACCACCTAGAAGCCCAGTCGGAAAATTCATGGCACGCACTTGCCAGAGTGCCTCCCCCAGCACAACATGGTGAGTTCAAGAGAAAATTCCCAACTTCTCTCAGAGGAGGGAAAGAGAAGAGTAGAATATTTTCAACTTTCTGACATTTTTGGGCGCTGCCCAAAGGACTGGCTTCTCCCTTCTCTAAATTTAAGTGCTGACAGGAACAGGGTGGCCAATCATTGGTCTCTGAGAACAAAGGCAATAAACATGGCTTGGTCTAGCAGCAGAGTCTGCAGTACCACAGAAAGACATTAGGGAGAGCACAGTACCTCAGCTTCCTACACCAAAGAAGCTGCAGTACCAGAGACAAACTTCAGGGAGCGCTCCTGAGTAGAAACTAACATCTTTTCAATTACATTAAGTGTGCAAGTCCAGAGAGGATGTATCCCCAGAAAAGGCTTCAGAGGTCTCCAGAATCTCTGGCTAGGCTGATTGGTGAAAGTCCTTTCTGTACAAAATTAGACCATAAAGACTGAGAGAGGTAAGTGATTTTTCAAATGCTAAAGTCCCAAAACAGATAACAAGGCATATAAAAAACAGAAAAACATGGCCCAAAGAATCAAATTAAATCTCCAAAACCGACCCTTAAGAAATGGGGATATATAAAACTTCTAGAAAAAAACATAGTGGAAAGCTTCATGATATTGCATTTGGAAATGATGTTTTTGATATGACAGCAAAATCCTAGGGAAAAAAAGCAAAAATAGACAGACTACATCAAACTTAAAAAGTTCTGCACATCACAGTAACCAAGAGGTAGAAGCAACCAAAATGTCAATCAGTCAATTAACAGATGAATGGATAAAGAAAATTGTGTGTGTGTAAATGTGTGTGTATGCATGTGTATGTACGTGTGTGTATGGAAATCTTGTCATATGCTACAACATGGATGAACCTTGAGGACATTACGCTAAGTGAAATGCAATAAGCTAGTCACAAAAGAACAAATACTATAATATTCCACTCATAAGAATTATCTCAAGTAGTCAGAAATCCAGCTATGAAATCCTATGATTCTGTTAATATTACAACTGATTAAGCCTAATTAGTACAAAATATTTTATTTTTCACTAAACTATTTCAAATTTCTTTAACATTCCAATCCACTTTTACAATTCAACAATTTTCCAGTATTAAAAATTGTTTGAAGAGTTTTATGAATATTACCTTTTAAGAGCCTCCTTTCTAAGAGTAAGTGGTGGTTAAGTACATTTTATCTTTGCTTTCCTTCTCACCACTAGTCATTCAATAAATAATTAGTAGGTGAGCTACACAGAGTTCTAGAGTTTGAGGACAGACCATAATCAAGACATAAAGCCCCTACTTCCACAAAGCCTAAATCATAGTGGGTAAAACAGAGATTAAACAAGTAGCTAATCCATAAACCAGATGTTTTTTGACAGTGATGAGTGCTATAAAGGGAATAAAACCAGGTACTGAGATACAAAGTGACTACAGTTTAGGGATGACAGCCTACCTTGGACACAGCAATTCACCCCCATCCCACAGCCATTCTATGCTATATAGTTGATACAGCCTTTACTGCAATTGGTTTTGAATATGCACACAACCCTATAACATCTATGTTACAAAGACAATGTACATGTCATCTGAGTCCCAGAAAGAAAGATATTGAGATGAAAAATATTTGAAAGACTATAATCAAGAATTTTCCAAAAGTGATAAAAGATATCAAATCACAGGTCCAAGCAATTCATCAAACCTCAAGAATGACAAATATAAAGAAAACTATACCTGGGCACACTATTATCAAACTGTGAAAAGTCAGTAAAGAAAAAAAATCTTAAGAGTGGCCAAAAAAAGGTATGTTGCATAAAAAAGAAAAGTGATTAAGATCATGGCTGATACCTCATAAGAAAAAATAGAAACCAATGATGTAAGATTTTTTAAGTACTGAAAGAAAAAAAACTAGCCTATAATTCTGTACCCAGAAAAATGACTTTCAAAAATCAAGATGAAATAAATGCCTTCAGACAGAAAAAAAAAAAATCTGAGAATTCATCTTCATCAGATCTGCAGTATTAGAGATATTCAAAGAAATTTTTCATGCGATTAATAAATTATAGCACATGGAAGCCTGGCTCTGCAAGAAGGAATAAAGAGCACCAGAAATGGCGGACTCTATAGTTATCAGCCACTATTTAATTGGATTCACTCAAAATTTGTCATGGCCTTACTATGACAAAACATTACATTAAGGTGAAAATAAAGACAAATTAGATGTATTGCCTTTGAGACTTCCATGATGAAGAAAATAAGATGCACATGTATGAGTTGAGAACAAAGTTGAAAGTAGTACGTTCTATTAAAATTACACACATATAGTAGAGTTTACTGGTGTTTGCGGAGAAAGCTCAGTGGATGAAATGAACTTTTGCAATGAGGCCATAGGTAGCAGCAGGTGACCCAGGCAGGCAGGAGCAACTACATGGAACTTGGAAATCATCAAATGAATACCAGCATCATCATCAGGTAGCTCCTCTATCTTTAATTTAACTGGCACTTAACATGAATGAAAAAAAGGGAAATATGTTTAGAAGAATATGATTATTATAAAAATTATTATAAATGTTCATTGGAAGAATAAGAAGTTTGACTTTTATGTTGAAGGATTTTAACAAGAAAGGCTTTTGAGTCACAAGAGACTTTAATCTAGATTATTCAGGCAACAGTGGAAAGCTGTGAGGATGAGAAGGGTAATCAGTAGGCCAGCTGGGCCCTATTTTAACAGCTTCTATATATGAGAAATTCAAGAATCCAACAGAACAGCCATGCACCTCAAATTTCTAAAAATAAATTAGAAATGTAGACCTAAGTGGTATAGTGGTCAAGGCCAAAGTAATGAATTTGGGAAATACATATTAACGCACAGGAGTAGTGGTTGAAGCCACAAAGGTTGGTGTTACTATCAGATAAAAGATTATATAAAAAGAAGAGAATAGACTGAAAGATAATTTAGTGAAGGGCCAGGAATCTGGGTGAGGACAGGAAGGAGACAAGTCAGGAAGGGGAAAGTGAGAGAGAAGAAGGCATTTCATTGAAGCAGAGAGAGAAATGTGTTGCTATAAAGAAAGTGTCAAGGTTCTACAGAAAGCAGTGAAGAGAAAGAACATTCTTCAAAAGCCTAAGGGAGTTGGAGGATTGAAAAAGTAGACTCTGTGATCCGAATTTAAAATAGGAGTAAGGATCTCAGTGTTTAAGCAGCTCTGAGTTATGTCAAGGACCACATTTTGGGATAGCGGAGTGGGGAACGAAATGGAGACCAAGCTCTTTCAAATTGAGAAGGTCTTGTACCTATGACAGCAGGGACTATGGGATGTACGTGTGTGGTTAAATAGAGAGGAGCAGAGATGAGAAAAGGAAGGAAGGGGAATAAAATGGGTAAAAGTGAACCTCAAGGGAGGGGAGGTCACTGAGAGAGAAGGTAGAAAATGGTGTGGAAATAATTCAAGAGCATGAATGATGCCAAACCTAATTTACTCTAACTCTATTAATATTTTCCAAGATCTAAACTGTTGCCCTGGATTTTCTCTTAAGTGTAGGAATGTCTGGGGCTATTACTACCACAGTGAATCAAGCAGGCTGGGTGCGGTGGCTCACTCCTGTAATCCTAGCACTCTGGGAGGCCAAGGATCACTTGAGGTCAGGAGTTCAAGGCCAGCCTGAGCAAGAGCAAGACCCCGTCTCTACCAAAACTAGAAAAATTAGCCAGGCATGGTGGCACACACCCAGCTACTTGGAGGCTGAGGCAGGAGGATCACTCAAGCCCAGTTGGATGCAGTGAGCTAAGATGATGCTACTGCACTCTACCCAGACAACATAGTGAGTGAGACTCTGTATCAAAACAAACAAACAAAAAAAAGAACCAAGCAAAGTTAATATGTTTCTAGAATATTTAATTAGCTGTTTGCTCTGATTGTTGAAGTCAGCCCCCTCTTCCTTCTTGTGGCCTGGGCATTGCATATGAAAAATCTTTCTTCCAGGTCAAAGCATTAACAAAGAAAGGACAAAATTCCTCAGTAGGTGTCTATGGGGATAGGTGGGAGAGACACGGTTCTAGGAATCCAGTATACCAGCCTAGGTATGTAATATATCGGCCTTGGTATCCAACATATCAGCCTCAGTATACAATATATCAGCCCAGGTATGTAATACATCAGCCTAGATATCCAACATACCAGACTAGGTATCCAACATATCAGCTTAGATGCACCATGCATTAGCCTAGGTATGCAATAGAGCAAGCACTGTTAGACCTTCAGGACTATAAGAAGTTGGCTGAGGAATACAGGACTCGCACCTCAGAAAGTTTTACATTTTTGGAGAAATGGCCAGTTCTGTGCTGGAGCACACATGTGATCGTGGGAGCAGGTCCAGACCTTCCTGGCCATGTTTGGATTGATGACATTGTGTTTGGAACACTGGTCCTCAAAAGGCTCTGACTGCCTTGAGGAGAGGACTGTCTTAACTGCAAGATCAATACTTGCTAGCATTTACTGAGCATTTATAACATGATTATGGTCTTAGCAGGAGGCTCACTAGGTAAAGGCCTGGACAAATGAATACATATTAGAAATTGAAAAATACTGGAAACTTCCTCCACCTTCCCTAAATTTCTTCCTCACCTGGCTAGAGCTTTTGTTTATCTATCTATCTATGTAAATACATATGTATGCGTGCTTATATGTATGTATGGAACCTAACACTATTTTCAGTGTTCATGAGTCACCTGATAAAATATAAACACCTTGGTAGAACTAGTACTTTCCAATTTATATAGCCCGCTTAGTAAGGGGAATCAGTACAAAACTGAGAGGAAAAATGAAAAGACACCAAAGACCAACCCACTCTATTCCAACACTGGCAGATCACTCTACATGGTTTTCTCTCAATATTCAGTCTCTATAAACTTGGGGTTCTTTATGCCAACCTGAAGGATCCCATGTCAGTGCGGTGTGTGCCTGAGGAAGCTGTGGATGCCCAAGGCAGCTGAGGAGTAAGCTGTGGACAAAGTGTCTTCGAGGCAGTACCACGGACAGAGACCGAGCAAAGCCTATGACCACTCTGAGGACGTTTCCCTCCACCTGCTCCTCATCCTCACCCTCCCCTGTGTCTCTTCTCTGGGGATGTTCCTCACACCATGGGGGCCTCAGCAGTACTGAGAGGGGAACAGAACCTGGATTTTCTTCTGACCCAGCCTCTAGCGAGGTGCTGTTGACAAGGCCCATTGAAACCCCTCATCTCACCAGCTAAGCATCACCCAAAGCAACGATGTTGAGGTGTCAGCTCATGGGGACCCCTGAAGATGAGCAAGTGCTTGCTCTGCTGGTGACATTTATTGAATTAATTTCATCTCCTTTCCCTTCCTTTCAATTTAAAAAAATGATGTGCGCCTTTTTGCAAGGGATTGGTAGGGAGTGGTGAGGGAAGAATGTTTTATAAAAAGCTGCCAGAACTCAATGTTTAGGCAAGCAATATGAGATTTTAAGAAAACAGCCAGATTAATTAGTTTTACTTACAAAGGCCTCACAGACCTGCCAACTTCTCGCACAGCAGAGTACTCTAGATTCCACTCTTAACTGAATCTCTGAGTGATTATCAGCCAAAAGATTCCTAGCCCATCTATATTTGGAAAAAGAACTGTTCTTCATAATTCTGGAATGAAAATTAAGAGCATGTACACAATATGAGTGATAAGAAATAGTCACTTGAAGATGCCATCCGAATATTCAGAATATAAAACTATTAAGAGTTAGTCACTGTTTTTAGCCATTTGATTCATTTCCAACCTTCTAGAATAACAGTATACACCAAGGCTAAATATTCAGTGACTCGGTTCTAATGTATTTGAGTAGGTCGATACATACTTATACATTTTCAACACTTATTCCAGATGTGAATTTTTTCTGTTATTGTTTTTGGTGTACTTAAAATATAATTACTTAGCCGAATTAATTTTGAATGACCCATATGCTGGGAACACTGGAGTCTAATTTCAATTCTCTACCAGAGTCACATGTAACAGTAGCTGTGATATGCTTAGTAACAGTTTGTATCACTCTCTAGAAAGAGAAGATGGACTTTGGATGAGATTTATTGAACAAACTTTTTCTAGGATTTTGCTTTTAGAACATATGTGTCTAGATAAAGGCTGCAAACACTGGTCCAGGTAAGAGTCGATAACTCCTTAGGATACCAAATAATGTTATCTTCATTCACACTTTCTCTGTTCATTATGCTCAAGGCTTTGATCCAGAACTGGAAAAATGCTGGTAAGTTTTTGAGATGGTCACTCTGACGCCCCACTGGCAGAGGTACATATCAAGTGAAATTTTATGGAAAGTGTGCACCCCTCTGGCCAAGTGGTCCCACTTCCACAAATCCAAATTAGGGGAAAGATGCCGTGGTAGACTGAAATTGGCTGCAAACTCTACCACCCAGGGTAGAGTCTCCCTTATCTGTTTTAGCCTTGTGGCTTGCATTGTTGATTAACAGAGCAACACAGAAATGAAGCTGAGTGACTTCTGAACAAGACTTTCTGGTCTCTTCCAAATTCCAACTGTTACTGTATAAACAGCCCCTGACTGGTCACCCTGAGGAAGAGAGACATGCAAAGAGACCGATCACATGGAGAGAGGGGCCAAGTGATTCTGGCCATTCCAATCATCCCATCCGAAGCTCAGAGGGATGAACGTGGCCACGAAGTACCCTGCAGCCCCTAGCCAACCCTCCAACTGACTGCAACACATCAGGTGTGCCCAAACCAGCTGCAGCCTGCCCATGGTGGCAATCTGCACAATAACCAGTTGTGGGCCACTGAATCTTGAGGTGCTTGATTTTACAGCAATAGATAACTAATACAAATGTCAAATGTGGATAAAAAATTGATGTATTGATGTCATCTACCCTAATGAAAATTTTAAATCCAAATAAACGTCCAACAACAGGGAAACATAAAACCATCAAATTATAGTTTTAAAAATATTTCATAACGCTTGAATATCAACGATACAACATTATGGGGGAAAAAGGAGAATAATTAATTCTGTAATTTTATTATATTTAAAAATTTAATAGCTTGAAGGAAATATGTTAAAATATTCACACGTGATAGCTTCTGGGTAGGGAAATGCATTGTTTTATTTCCAATTTTTTATACTATTCCATGCATCCTGTATTTTTTACGGTAGATATCTTTTTAATTTAAAAATAAAAAAATATAAAGAGAAATCATGAAGTGTTACACTCAAATTACTTCATTAAGATATTTAATGATTTCAATGTTGAGGGAAAATATTAAATACTTTAAACAAAATACAGCCATGATCCTGCTGCTAAGACTTCCAAAAATGTTTTTGAAATAAGAATGATATGCTTAGGGAGGAAGTGCTGTCCCTGAAGACTGGCCTGATGTCAGGGAAGAGTGGATGGTTCAGGCCCTGAATTGGTGCTGCCCGGGACAACATTTGAAAATTCCCCTGTGGGCCAATGAACCCTGACAAAACACTATTGTGTGTCCTCAGGATGTGAATTCAGGCAGTAGCCCTCAACAAATTGTATCACAGTTATAGTCTGAGCGACATAATGCTGGAAGGTTTTAAATATTTGGGTAAAACGCTGATTGCAGTTGTCCCTTTGTATATGCAGGGTGGTTCCAGAACCCCAGAGTATACCAAAATCTGTGCATACTCAAATTTTGCAGTCAGCCCTGTAGAACTCAAGCATATGAAAAATCAGTCCTCTGTATACATGGGTTTCACATCCCACAAATACTGTATTTTCAGTCTGCTTTGGTTGAAAAAAAATCTGCATGTAAGTGGACCTGTGCAGTTCAAACCTGTGTTGTTCAAATGTCAACTGCGTTTTTAAAACATGTTTGTTGTTGGGTAGAAGGTTGAGTTTACTGGTGGGAATATCTTAAACACTGAAGCTTTTTCGTGGTTGACTTAGGTAAAAATGGTTTTCTATGTAATCACTGTAAACTTATATAACCCTCTACACACAATAGTTATTACATAATGTCTGTCACTAGGTAAAAACACCCAAACAGTCCCTAAAGAGTCTCATTTGCCCCCAAATACCAAAAGACTGAGTGCATGTGGGCACCTCTCCTTGAGAGCAATCCCCTTCTTCCCTCTGTTCCTAAGTGAGCCAGTGGTCAGCCGACTCATCCAGATTCAGAACTGCCTTGGAGAAAACAGACCACCAGGGCATGCTCATATGACCTCGCCTTTCCCATGCTTTCCACAACCAAGTACAAGCCAGTTTGGCAACATCAAGTGGTGAATATAAAACTATTAATAGTATGCATTTAACTATCCTCCCAACAACTGCAAGCCCCTGTCTTGTCACAAACATGACTTAATAAGGAATATCCCAGGAAGAATGTGGCTTAAAGAAAGCAGGTAAGTCCTCTTACTACTACCAATATAAGCAGTCATTTCTCAAACTAAGTGTCTAGCAGAAATTAAAGGTCCACAAATGACAGCTTGCAGAGAAGTAATAGGCTTGTGATATCAAACTCAGCCAAGGGGATGAACACTTCTGCTCCCCACAGCATGAAGTAACAGGAACTGGATTTACTTTCTCACTCAAAGCAATAAAAAATCAACAAAACGAGACAATGGTTTTCAAGACACTGGATATCAGGCAATAAAGGACAATGGTCACTGAGGGTGGAAACAAGTAAAGTTAGCCCTACAATTACCCCAATTCACTGTCTTGAATGAGTTTCTAGCCTGTGGCCCATGGCAAGCCACAGACAGAGCTCAGCTGATTCCCTGAGTTGAGGAGATGAAGCTGAAGTTCTAAGCAGACCAAGACAAAGAGAGTTCATAAAGCACAACCCAGAAGAAGGAAGAGCTAAACAGAGAGAACCATGGAGACCTGAAGAGGTCCCCACTTTGGCAGTCAGTGCACGTGCGTGAGAAGACTACCTAAAACCAGTGAAAGAACCATCCACAAGGATTACAGAATGTTTTCCAGTGTTTCCATATGACTGGGAACAGGCACTGTTCCCAAAAGGCAGAGTGAAAAAAATCAAAATTCATAAGGCTTTGGGTAAAATATTCAGGAGAATCTTGACTTAGTAGTCAGGAATAATTAGCCTTGGAGTCTTCCAGAGCACTTCTCCAGAACTGCCTAACAAATCTTAAAGGCAAGCTTCAAAGGATCAAATTGCTTCCAAGTAACTTAACTGTACCCCAGAATGACACTCAAAAATATTTATTGGAATATCAAAATATCAGGCAGTCAACAAAGCAAAATTCACAATGTGTGAAATGTCAGGAAAGATTAGCAGACATGCAAAAAAGCTGGAAAAACACAATCCATGATGAAGAGAATAATTAATCAATCAAAACTGACACAAATGCTTAGAATTAGAGAACTAAAACAGGACTGATACAGATATTACAATTAAAATCAAGGATATTAAGATGGTTATTAACCATATTCCATGTGTTAAAAAAAAACAGGGACGTTCAAAAGTTAAGTAGAGACATGAAAGATATAGACAAGATCTAAATCAAACTTCTAAAGATAAAGATTAAGATATATGGGATGAAAAATACATCAGAAAAGATTAAAGGTAGATTAGACATAGTGGTAGAAAGGAACAGTGAACATGAAGATACAGCAATAGAAACTACCTAAAATGAAACAACAAAAAAAAATTTTAATGGAAAGAACATCAACAAGCTGTAGAACAACTTTAAGCACCCTAAAGTATATGTAATTAGAGTCCTTGAAGAGAGAGATAAAGGAAACAGAAAAATATATATTTGAAGAAATAATGACTAAAATTTTCAAAATTTAATGAAAAGTATAAACCCACAAATCTGAGCAACTCAAGGAAACACAAGTATGAGAAATACCAAGAATACCACCTCAAGGCACATCATAATCAAATTGCTCAAATTCAGTAATAAAGAGAAAAACTTAACAGAATCCACAGGGAGGGAAACACATGAAATATACTGAGACAACCCTAAATGTGACAGCAGATTCCTCATCAGAAACAATGCAAGTGAAAAGACAGTGGAGCAATGTCTTTAAAGTACAACTGTCCCTTGATATCCACAGGGGATTGGTTCCAGGACCCCTTGCATACACCAATATCCACAGATGCTCCATTCCCTGATATAAAATAGCACAGTATTTGCATATAACCTATGCACATTCTCCCATATACTTTAAATCATCTGTAGATTACTTATGATACCTAATACAATGTAAATGCTATAAAGTTACACTCTATTACTTTTTTCATTTGTTTTATTTTTTATTGTTGTATTATCTTTTATTGTTTTTTCCCCAAATATTTTTGATTTGGAGTTTGTTGAATCCACGGATGTAGAACTCATGGATATGGAGATCCAACTGTACTGAAAGGAGAGAAAGAAAGGCTGTTAACCCATAATCCTATATTAAAAATGAAGGCAAGAGACAGAACTTCCAGAACAGCAGAATGAGGAGCTCAGCAGGCCCTCTCCAAAATAAAGTATCCATTTAACTGAAGAAACTTATTTTTTAAAAAAGCACTCAAAGTCCCTAGAAATTGTCTGAAGGGCATACAGCAAATGACGAAACATTCATTCAAGAAACTCTCCAAAATTACAATGAGAACAATGAGAGTCTGTCCCATTTGAGCCACAAAATGCTCCCTCTTCCCCATTCCCAGATCCATTTTATAAAAACTCTACTCTGACACTTTATGCTGGGTGGGTTTGGTCAAGACAGCAGAGGATCCCACCCCTCCAAGCTCTGAGTCTAGGGTAACAATTTCACCCCAAGAGGGGCAGGTTACCAGTGCTTCTCACTCCCCCCACACCCATTTTTCAGACATTCCATTCTAGTCAGGCATGGTCTAGAGGACTGATAGTCCCCTTCCCCACCAAGGCCTTACACATGGGAGGGTGGGGAATTTATTACAGGTGCTCCCACCTTTTTCACTTGAAGGGTGGAGGTTCCATACGAGAAAGAAAAACCCAAGATCAAGGGTTACCACCACTCCCCCGTGCCTGCTTGTACAGCAGAGACGTCACTCTGGGAGCACCAGGCTGCTGTCCCAGACCTCGGCACTACACAGTGTCACAAAGATTCTATCCAGAAGAGGAATGCCATAAGGATTAAGTGTTCTGCAGCTCTGCATAAGGAGGATGGCATTATTTGGAACAAAGTGTGGAGAATTCCATGCCTAAAGGTGCTGTTGAAAACAAGGAAGATTTTGGTGAAAAGCAATTAAGACGTTTCTCTTAGCTTTACGAAACTAGTAACAAAAAGCAAAACAGCAGAGTAACCAGAACTTTAACAGAGAGAACCAGAAAAAAAAAATAAACAAACAAACAAACAAACAAAAACCACAAACAGCTCTCCAGGAATCACAGTCAACCCTGGGCATCAGAAATTCAGTGCACATCCACTAAGCTACACTCAGGAGCAATCAGAGAAAAACACAAGGTAGATTGAAAACATTCCCCAAGCCACAAACAGATACATCAATAAAGACTGGAAACGTCACTACCACAAAGCTTAAATACAACTGCTGATACACAACACAACTGGCTGAACAATAAAACACTCTGACCCAGCGGCAATTCTTAAGGAAACTAGACTTTAAATAAAATCACTTGCATCTCTGGCAGTCTGGGAGACTATACATGACTAAAGGTGCAACATCTCAGGAGAAATAAAGAGGAAATATCCAAGCTACAAGTACCTAGCTGAGCATGGGGAAAACATAAAATTCCTAAACCGTGATAACAGCTTCCCAAGACACACAGACATCCAATGATAAAGAGAAAAATCCAACCGTCTAAGGGGACTTATAGACAACCAATGTCCAATAAGTAGATTATGCTGACCTAGGCTAGAGAAACCATTAGATAGCTAGGCTAAAAGATAAAAATGAGGGGGAAAAAATCTGAACAGAGATTTCAGAAGTTGCCTACTCTGAGTGTAGCAGACTTCTCAGAGTCAGTACAGGTAAGTTACCTAACAAAAAAAGGAACAAGCAAACAAAAACCACATAAATGCTGAAAGAATAGAGGATTAGCATCCAGAATTTCTATAACCCTATATATTACCCAAAATGCCAAGTTTTTAAAAAAAATTACGAGAAATGCAAATAAACAGGAAAGTATGATTCATATAACACTGGTGGGGGGCGGAGGGGCAAGCAGGCAATAGAAATTACTCTTGAAGGGTCCCAGATATTTGCTCTAATAAAGACTTCAAAAGAGCTATTATAAATTCAATAGGTTCAAAGAATTCAAGGAAACCATATCTAAAAAATTAAAGGAATGTATGATAACAAAATCTTGTGAAACAGATAATACCAATAAAGAGATAGAAATGATAAGAAGACCCAAATGGAATTTCTAGAATTGAAAAGGACAATAACCAAAATAAAAAATTCACAGGAGAGGTTCAACAGTAAATTTGAGCTGGTAGAAGAGAGTCATCAGACTTGAGGGTATATCAATAGAATGAAATCTGAAAAACAGAGAGAAAAAAGAATAAAAAAATTAAGAGATTCAGAGAATTGTGTGGCACCACTGAACACACCAACATATGCATAGTGAGAATACAGGAAGGAGTGGAGTTAAAGAAAGGGGAGAAAATATGTTCAAAGAAATAAAGTTTAAAATCTTCCCAAACTGGAAGAAAAACGCTAATCTTCACACCCAAGAAACTTGACACACTCTAGTAAGATAAACACAAAGAAATTCACACTCAGATATAACATAGTGAAAATGTTGAAACTCAAAGAGAAAATCTTGGAAGCAGCAAGAGAAAAAACAACTGATCACATATAAGAGAGGCTCAACAGACTTATTATCAAAACAACAGAGGCCAGAAGACAGTGAGATTGCATACTCTAAGTGATTAACATAAAAAAATCTTGCAAAAATAAAAGTAAGATAAAGATTCCCAGAGAAATAAAAACTGAGATAATTTGTTGCTAACAGAGCGGCCTTATAAGAAACACTGAGAAAGTTCTTCAGGCTGAAAGCAAGTGACCACAGATAGTAATTCAAATTTAAACAAAAATGCAAAGAGCCCTAATAAAGACAATAATGTAGGTATTATAAAAGACAGTATAACTGCATACACCATCTCTCTTTTTTCTTCTTAACTAATTTAAAAAGCAATTACATGAAGCAATGTGTATATAATTATATTCTTGGGCCTATAACAAGTAATATATTTAACAATAGCGAAAAGACAAGTAATATATTTGACAATAAGAGCACAAAGGAGGTAGGTGGGAACAGAGCTGTATTTGAGTAGATAATGACCTCAGGTGCAAACTCTAATTCACAGGAAAAAATGACAAGAATCAGAAATTATAAGTAAGTATGCCATGGTAAATATAATTTAAAAGAATAATATATAAAGTAATTATAACAATAAAAATGTTTAGCTTTGTAACATATACAGATGTACTATGTATAATAGCACAAAAACAGGTGAATGAATATAGCTATATAGAGTAAATTTCTATATTTAATTGGAATTTAGTATAATCTAAGATACTGTTAAGAGTATCAAAGATTTTGATAACATGTGTATTGTCATAGGCTTGCAAATACAAAAAAATTAAAAAAAATCAGTAAATAAACTAAAATATTATACTAAAAAATAACCACTTTATTCAAAAGAAGGTAGTAAAAGAAAAACAGATGAACAAAAAAAGACTTGTGACATATAGGGAAAAAAGGCAAAATATCAGATGTAAGCCTAACCATATTAATAATAATAGTAAAGGTAAATTGATTAAACAAATACAAAGGTTGGAGATTATGGGAATGGGTATAAAAATAAGATCTAACACCATGTTGTCTTTAGGAGATATATTCTGGATTCAAAGATACAAAAAGTTTGAAATCCAAAGGATGAAAAAAGGTATATAATGCAAACACCAAACATAAGAAATATGAAATAGCTATACTAATATTAGATAAGGTACACATTAAATAAAGAATGCCACTGGAGATAGGATATTTCATAAAGATAAAGGGTCAGTGTATTAGAAAATATAACAAATATAAATATTTATACTCCTAACAACTCAGCCCAAAATTACATAAAGAAAATACTGACATAATTAAAAGGAGAACCAGAAAATTCAATATGTAATACTTGGAGACTTCAATTCTCCACTTTCAATAGTAGAACAACTAGACAGAAGATCGACAAGGAAACAGACTTAACTAAAACACTGTAGTACAATGAGACTTAATAGAATTCTATACAACACTTCACCCAAGAACAGCAGAATAAATATTTTTTAAGCACACGTAGAACATGGTAGAGGATAGAGTATATGCTAAGCCATAAAATAAGCCTTGACAAATTTAAAAGGACTGAAATAGCATAAAGCGTGTTCTCCAACCACAATGGAATTATATGAGGAATCAATAACAAAAGGAAATTTAGTAAATTAACAAATATGCGGAAAACAAACAACACATTTCTATATAGACACTCGGTCAAAAAATACATCACTTAGCAATTCCACTCCTACATATATATCTAAGAGAAATTTTAAAATGTGTACATACATATTCGCAGCATCATTATTCAGAATATCCAAAAGAAAAAACAATCAGAATTCCTTACTGAATTTCATTATTAACTAATAAAGAGATAAATAAACATGGTCACACAATAGAATATTCTTTGGCAATAAAAAGAATAAAACAAAGTATTGATACATGTTATCACATACATGAAGCTTGAAAACAGTAGAGAAAGCCATCACAAAAGTCCACATATTCTATGATTCCATTCAAATGCAGAGTCTAGAACAGGCAAATCTATAGATAAGAAATTGGATTATTGGTTACCAAAGGCTCAAGGAGGAGAGGTAAGCATAATGTGAAGTGACTACTAATGAGTACTTTTCTCCTTTTAGGGGTGATAAAATTGTCCTAAACTTAAGATAATTGCACAACATTGTGAATATACTAATAACCACTGGACTGCACACTTTAATTGGATGAGTTCTATGATATATGAATTACATTTCAATAAAGATGTTAAAAAAGAATGCAAAATAAAAACATTTTCAGATATAAAAATGCTAAAAGACCTCATCATCAACATTCCCATACTAAAAAGTTGAGAAAGTCCTTTAAGCAGAAGGAAAATGTTAAAACATGGAAATACGGATCTACACGATATTAAAGAAAAGCACCAGAGGCCAGCTGCGGTGGCTCACGCCTGCAATCCTAGCACTCTGGGAGGCCAAAGCAAGAGGATTGCTTGAGCTCAGGAATTTGGGACCAGCCTGAGCAAGAGCGAGACCCCGTCTCTACTAAAAATAGAAAAATTAGCCGGGTGTCGCGGTGTGCACCTGTAGTTGCAGCCAGTCAGGAGGCTGAGGCAGGAGGATCCTTGAGCCCAGGAGGTTGCTGTGAGCTAGGCTGATGCCACAGCACTCTACTCAGGCCAACAGAGTGAGACCCTGTCTTAAAAAAAAAAAAGAAAAGAAAAGCACCAGAAATGGGAATGACATGAGTATGTGTGTATATATATTAACATACATATGTTAATATATATAAAACATGTATATGTATTTCCTTAATGGGTAAAGACTATGTAAATAAAAACAACAATGTAATGTGGGGTTTACAGCATATGTTTAAGTGACACGAGTGACCACCATAGCATAAAGTCTGGGAGGAAAGTGATGAAAACATACTATTGCAATGTTTTATACTATGTGTGAAATGGTATAATATTACTTGAAGACAGACTGTGACAAGTTAAAGATGTATAAGGTACTGTAAATCTTTAATACAATCACTAAAGTGTTTTTGCTAATAAGAAAATAGAATCATAAAGAGAGGAGCAAATGAACAACAAAGAGGATCAGTAGAATATAAATAAAAAGATCATAAACTTAAATCTAACTACATCAATAGTTACAGTAAATGTAAAGGGTCTAAAGACTCCAATTTAGACACAGAGATTGTTAGAAGGCATTAAAGAAAAAAAGCAAGACCTACCTATACGGTGCCTACAGGAAACACTTTAAACATGAAGACAAACATAGGTTTAAAGTGAAAGGATGGAAAGATCTATACCACACTAACACTAGTTGAAGGAATGCTGAAGTAGCTATTTTAACATCAAAGTAGACTTCACAACAAAGAATAGCAGCTAATTCATTTTACAAGCATAAAGTGGACAATTATTCAAGAGGACATAAAAATCCTAAACGCATTTACCCCAGGTACAATGCTTCAAAGTTCACGATTCAAACACTGATAGAACTAAAGAAAAATACACAGAGCCATAGTTACTGCCAGAAATGTCAATACCCCACTCTCAATAACTGATAAAATAGACAGAAATGCATAAAGACTTTAACAAAAGTATGAACCAACTTCACCTAATTAGTATAATTTATGAAAGACTCTACGTAACAACAGCTGAATATACATTCTTCCCAAATGCACCCCAAGACAGACCATATACTGTACCATAAAACAAGTCTCAATAAATTTAAAAGGATTCACATTATTCAAAGTGTGTTCTTTGACCACAGTATAATTAAATTAGAAATCAATAACAGAGTGATATCTGGAAGAACCTCAAACATTTGGAAAATGAATACCCACGTCTAAATATCACAGGGGTCAAAGAAGAAATTAAAAAGAAAATTAGAAGGTATTTTTTACTGAATGTACATGAAATAAAAACATTAAATCTACGGGATGCTGACGAAGTTATACTTAGGAAGAAATTAATAACGCTAAACATGAAAATTAGAAAAGGTCTCAAATCCATGCCTTCAGCTTTCACCTTAAGAAATTAGAAAAAGAGCAAATTAAATCCAAAATAAGCAGAAGAATGATAATATTATAGATCAAAGTGGAAATCAATGAACTAGAAAACAGAAAAACGATGAATATTCCAATTCAGTGGGTTTCGGGGTTAGGCCCTGACTTCTGTAGTTTGAAAACTCTGCAGGGAATTCTGATGCAATGCCAGGTTTGTGACCTGTTGGTCCAGATTTCCTTTAGCATGGCTTCAAACCATGATATCCTGGGAAACTATGATCTTTGGGTCTACATGTGTCCTTCAAATATGAATTAGTAAAACAACAACCTGATCAGTACGGGCACAGTAATACTTCATAAAAGGATCAGGAAGATAGTTTCCATCAAGATGTTAACTACAGACTGATGAAATGCAGACAGCTGAACAGAAATCTTAAGGTAAGACACAGTGTTTATGCCATGGAGCTAAGGGCTCTACGCCAGCACTCAAGCACCAGACTGAAACAGGAGCCCAGACAATGCACAGCCAGGAAGGATGGAAGGAAGACACCTGCCACTTTCAGCCAGCTCACAATGGGCCAGGTATTACTACCTGTAATCCTCACAGCACTGCTGGGATCTAGGTTTAATTACCCCATTTAGAGACAGAAACCCATGGGCCAGTGAAGCGGTTTCTTTCTCTGTGTGAAATCTGCTGGTAACTGGTGGGAGAACTCCTTATTTGAGCCCAGATCTTTTCTCACTCAAACACCCTCAAATCCATGTGACGCTATTTTGCTCAATTCCTGGAGTAGTAATGAATAAACATAAGAAACAGATCATTTGTTATTCTATGAACTGAACTGAATATTCAAATCAAGTCCACTCGCTAGATTATACCTCGGGACATGTCACCTGAGTTATTTACCAAATCACATATAAGAAAAAATAAAACACTTAATATGCTGAAACCTCATTATACACTCCCCATAAAAAATAAAACCCTAGCACCAATTGTTAATGAACTGTGCACTACATGGATGGGCTCTACGGCAGCCTTTCCTCACACAGAGCCCTGCCTAGATAAAAGAGCGTCTTGGCGAAATCCTAAGTGCTAAGGGGTGTGTGTGAGGGATCATTGCCCAAAATGGCGGGGAGCAGGCATGGCAGGGTCGCTCGCCAACATGTGTTGAGCTGAGGTCTTAACCCAGAGACCTAATTAGTTTCTCGTAGAGGTGACAGGTATAATTTCTTGACAAAATGTGTTCACCTCCCTTATGCTTTTGAATTAACTTTGTAAGAGAATCAGTTAACTAACTCTACAGTAATAGCTTTTACTTCAAGCACAGCAATTAAGAATGTCTGTTTCCTCTCCTCCTACATCTGTTCTGAGAGTGGAGTGAATACATTTGAATTATTTTCTGGATATACAGTAATTGCTGGAAAATGACAACTCACCCGTCTGCATGGCAGACTGTAAAGTGTAGGTGAGGACTAGCCAGGCTGAAACTACATACGCAGTTGACATGGTTACCGACGCTCATGAAGAAAGGAAAACGTAATTTGACTTGAGTGAGTCACGGGGTCGTCTGACAGGCAAAGACCAGCCAGGGGCAATTAGATCAAAAGCCATCAGAGCGCGCTGGATGGAACATCACACAGTCTACCTCCAGTTCCCTCTCCCTCGGACACATAGGCACCCACACTTCAACATTTGTACTTTATTCCTTTGGATTCAAACATTGTGTTTCCTATTTTTCTTAAAATAGGAAAACAATCAGGATGAGAGACAGTTGCATGCATCCATTATCAATCATAATATCCTCACAATACATTTGATTCTTCGTACAGTCCTTCACATATTTCAAAATTCTCTCAAACAAACAGTTCCAACGTAAACTTTCAAAAATCTGCTCCAGGGCGCAGCAGGGGTGCTTGATTTACACCAGGGAGCTCAGAACCAGGCGGTGGGGTGGGGGGCTTTCTCTGCTTCCCACGGGCTCCTACAGGCCTCTCAGAGGCCTCACATCTGTAACCCGTAGTCCCTAAGCATTCGTTTTACAGTTCTATGGCAACTCAACTATGCTTATAATTCTTCACTGAAAGATAGCAAGGAGCTGCATAAAAAGACTTGTTTAAAAATTATACTTCGGGGCCCACTTGTTGTCTTTAAAATATATTATCTGTAACAAACTTAATTCCTGACCTGTTTTGGGGTCACAGTCTCTCTATTTACTCATTTTCTCTTTCCCCTTCCTCCTGTACTACCCAGTGGGGAATTGTCCAGGTCACCTCAGCATTCCTGAGTCAGTGCCCAGGTGTTATGTCCCGCCTTGGAAAGCCTGAAGGAAAGGAGCCCCTGGTGGCATCTTCCTCCAGTGCTTGACCCAAGTGGTATGTGTGGGCACCCCCAGCTGAGAAAGAGGCAGCCCCTGTCTCCTGCCATGGGCGATGGCGGTAACACAGGTCGCCTCCTCCCCCATGCAGCCAGCTGCCTCTCACACCTGATACTCTCCATTCCACATTTAGCAGAAGTTTTAACTAAACTGGGAACATACTCTTCAAAAAAGAAGTCTAATATGCAAATACCTGAAGAAGAGGAATAGACAATTAAGCCTTCCAGCCACAGACATGGACAAGAGAAGATCGGTCGGATGTTTCACCTGAATTAAATGAACCCATTGGTCATTGCTACGCATTTCCTACATCTTCACAGCATGTCTGTCCACCTTGAAGAGCCAATGTGTAGCTTTTTATTTTCCCAACATGATCATATTTGGCATAGATTGCCCAGATAACGGGGAGGGAACCTGTATTCTCCAATAATCTCTTCTCAGGAGAGTGGTTCAAATTTCTGGAGACCCTGAAGGGAGAGAAATTCACCTAGGCCATTTCCCTTCCTTTTCACAATTTTCTTGTTAAAGGGTTTAGCCTCCTCCAGCCTTTCCCAGCTCACATGACAAGATCTGTTCTGGAGACAAATGACACCCTACATAACCCTGAACTATTATAGTTAAGGACACGGCTGAAGCATTACTTAAAATGATGGATAGTTAAAGAAGGGGAACTAAAACAGATATATCCATAATTTAGAAATTAGTTGAGGAGAAATAATAGCTGGGAGAGCAGTCAGTATTTTTAAAACACAATAATCACAATTTGTATTATGAAAACTAATTAGAGGATTCCATGCAGATATGTTACTTCCACACAACATGAAAGAGTCTGTTCAATTCCATCCATTTGTTGTTAAAAATAACTGTGATGAGATTAGTTATGTCCTGATGTGGGATCTTTGTGCTGCAGTTGGACTACATATGCTGGGAGATGCCAACGTACACGGAAGCCTCTATAGTTGGGAATTGGGAGCTGTGCCCTAGAAATACGAAAAGACCAACTCTCAGCTGCAAATTGTGGAAAGTACACAGTGATGCTGTAGAAACTGCTTCGTGGTCACACCACATCGTGTCATCCTCACGACAGTCCTTCAGAATTATTTACTGTCCCCATTTTAAAGATGAAAAAACTGATGCTAGAAGTAACTCATCCACCCCAGGGGGGGAGGTGAGGCAGGGACAGGTCATCATGGAAGGCTTCTTGTAGGGATGACCTCAAGGCTTGCAGAAGGGTGCAGGTGAGCTCAGCACAGAAGTGGGAGAAAGGGGCTAAGAAAACAGCAAAATCAAGGGTCCAGTGAACAAAACAGGAGCCGGCATCCCTGAAGTACAGAACACGTGATTCACAGTCAGAAAATGAAAGCAGAGAAGCAAGCATGGGGCAGATAATGGCTTGCCTCTTTAAGTCATTTTAAGGGGCTTGCATTTCATCCTAGAAGCAAAGTGGAATTTTCAAGAGCTTCAAATTAAACAGGCTTAATTTAAGCTGAAGGTGGGATTACCCATATCTGCTCCTAAGTGCTATTTGGAGACCCCCTTCTCTTTCCCTCACCAGCAGCAGAAGGGCCCAGGGCAGGGCTTGGTGCAGAACGGTTGTTCAGCAAACACTGGCTGACTGACCGAGGGCCAGGGAGGTGAGCAATAAGCTGGCAATTCCAATAAACCAACGGTAAATCCATGAACAGCACTTTACGTAAATATAAGGTCACTGTACCTTGATGAGGAGGCATGATATAATAGTTATAGCAAATGAAAGAGGCTAGATGTGAAAAAAGTCATGAGAAAAGAAAAGGAATTCAGATGTTTATAGAAAATTCTCCTTTAAAGCAGAGCTCTTCTGAGCCTTGAAAGAAAATGATACCTGAATCAGTGTCTTTTAGCAAGAGAGCTGCCCTTGGGCAGTTCCCCTCTTCTCTGACTGAATGTCTGCAAGTTGCTGGATTCTACCAATGAGACATTATTTAGCACTTAAATGAGACAGGAAGACAAACCTTAAGATGTCCCAGTGATCGCTGGGACTTTCATCGGGCCCCTTTCCTGCTCCAAGGACCATGACAATGTTCCCGGTGGAACTTTAAACTCATGAAGCTAAAGAGGAGCATCCTGTGTTACGGTTTTATATTCAGTTTTGTTTTTTGTTTTTTAAATCTCTTTCACTCAAAAAGCACAGAGTTCTTCTCACGTGTGATACTGACTTATGAGGACCAAATGACAGGATGCTTTAGAACTGCAGTCCCCAACCTCCAGGCCGAGGACTAGTACTGGTCCATGGCCTGTTAGGAACCAGCTGCACAGCAGCAGATGGGTGGTGGGCAAGAAAGTGAAGCTTCATCAGAATTTACAGCCACTCCCCATCTCATGCATCATGGCATAAGCTCCACCTCCTGTCAGATCAGCAGCAACATTAGATTCTCATAGGAGTCCGAACCCTACTGCAAACTGCGCATGCAAGGGATCTAGGTTGTGCGCTCCTTATGAGAATCTAATGCCTGATGGTCTGAGGTGGAGCTGAGGCGGCGATGCTAGCACTGGAAAGCAGCTGCAAATACAGATTATCACTAGCATGGAGTCTTTACACAATAAACGCAATGCATTTGAATCGTCCCAAAACCATTCCCCACCCCTTCCCTGGTCCATGGAAAAACTGTCTTCCATGAAACCAGTCCCTGGTACCAAAAAGGTTGGGGACCGCTGCTTTAGAAGAGTTGCTGTCTTTGAAAGACACATTTGTTCTTAGTGTATATGTATGCTATTTTATTTGGGAAATTCACAATTCCTTATGAACACAACAGAAACATAAAATCTTTAGAATTGTGAATTCTGCTTGCCTGTTGTACATGAGAGAACATACGTATATCCCCTTCCAAGTGTAGCATTGTGTGTGGTGGGTGAGAGGCATGATTTTTAATAGGCTTGCCTTGAGTTTTCAATAAATGGTGCAACAGCTAAGTGATCTTGCTACAGAGTCAGAGAAATCTGTGTTGGAAGCCAACCTCAGCCACTTTCTACCCATGCCCAATCTTCCACCTCAGAGGATGAATGTGGTGCCAAATGGTAACAGCGAAGGAAGGTGCTTCACTGTGGCACAGGAAAAGCAAAGTACCACTGAACTAAGCTTGTCCAACAGGGCAAGGTGCAAGTCTTGTTTATCTTTGCTCTAAGGTTGAGCAGTGTCTGACAATCAATGAGGAAATTAGTAACATTTTATAAATCATCTCTTTCCATACAAAGCCTGAATTGCAGAATTTGTGCACACTCTTCACCCTAGATAGAGTTTTTATATAATTATGATGGAAAAACTGTGGTGACAACTGAATTTCTGAACCTTGTGCAATAGTAATTTAGATGTATCACTCACTGAATAAGCATTTTAAAGCTTGAAGGAAGTTTAAGAGGAATTTGGTCCCTCTTCTTTCATGAATAGAAGATGCAACTGAGGCACAGAAGGATGACATGACTTCGACATTGTCCTGGACGTGCATCTTTAAGCTCTGCCCACACGGCACCACAAGGGTTTTGAACTTCTATGGCTATTGGAACTAGTATAGTTCTAGGTCCTGCCTAGGACCTAGATAAATTGGAGTCCTGGGCTTGGAAAGATGGAGGGAAAGTGTGGCTGGGACAGTGGCGAGGGCTGGCAAATGGCTGGGCTCTAAACGCAATGGAGCCCCAGGAAGAAGGAGGAGCAAGGCAAGGCCACGGTGCCTGCTGAAGTCCCCCGTCCATCATCACCACAAAGACAACAGGGGCCTGTACAGTGCTTGTATGCACCACTTCTCTCCTGGCCAAACACACCACCCTTGTTTTGGATCAGAATGTGTTTTTTTAATCTGTCAATTATTAATCTATCCAAACAACTGATAGAAAACCAGACAACAAATAAGCAAGACTATGGAACTCAACAACACTAACAATAGGACCCATCATCCCACCCACCAACAGTAGAATACACATTATTTTCAAGTGCCCATGGAACATTTTCCAAGACAGACCATATCCTGGGCCATAAATCAAACATTAACAAATTTGAAAGAATTAAATTTATACACAGTATGTTCTCTGATCACAATGGGATCAAACCAGAAATCAGTAACAGATAACAAGAACATTTCCAAACACCTGGAAACTAAAGACACACTTCTAAATAATCCATGGGTTAGAAAAATCTCAAGGGAAATAAAAAAATACATTGAACTGAATCTAAATGAAAATGCAACATATCAAAATTTGTGGGATAAAGTTAAAGCAGTATAGAGAAGGCAATTTGGAGCACTGAATGCTTAAGTAAGAAAAGAATGGCCTCGACCCAAGAATCTAAGTTCTACTTCAAGAAAAAGACCAAAAGAAACCCAAAGCAAACAAGAAAGGAAAAAATAAAGATGAAAACAAAGTTTGATAAAATTGAAAACAGAAAAACAAAAGAGAGAAAAGTAAAGACACAAAAAGTTGGTTCTTTAAAAAGGTCAGTGTAACAAACCTCTAGAGCAAGACTAATAAAGAAAAAGGAAGATGTCCCAAGCTACCAGTATCAGAAACAAAACAGGCCCTGCAGACATTAAAAAGATCATAAGGGAATAGCAGGAGAAATTCTGCACACCTAAGTTTGACAACTTAAAGGAAATGGACCAATTTCTTGAAAAAAACTACTACAACTTACCTAATGTAAAATTGATAACTTTGAATAAACTTATGCCTATAAAGGAGATGATTTTATAACTTAAAAATCCCAGGAAAGAAATCTTCTGGCACAGAGGGTATCACCAGAGAATTCTATCAAGCACTTAAAGAAGAATTAAACACAATCGATTCCAGAAAACAGAAAATGTGGGTACTTTCCTACCCATTTTTGAAGCTGATATTACCTAAGGAAGAAAAAAAAGTCCCTCAAGAACAGACATGCAAAAATCCCTAATAAAATATTAGCTAATACAATTCAGCAATATATAAAAAGAGTTTTTTAAAACAAGTATTATTAAACACTATGACTAAGTGGGATTTATTGCAGGGATGCAATGCTGATTCAATATGTGAAAATCAATTAATGTAATCCACCATATTAATGGGCCAAAGGAAAAAAAATCACACGATCATTATCAATTGATGCAGTGGAAGTATTTGGCAAAATTCATGCCCATTCATAAAAAAAAAAAAAAAAGTCTCTCAGAAAACTAGGAATAGAAGGAATAGAAGGAAGTTTCTTAACTGGATAAAGAACATATACACAATACCACCAGTTAACGTGACACTTAATGGCGAAATACTGAGTTCTTTTCCCCTAAGATCTGGAACAAGATAAGAATGTCCACTCACACCACTGCTATTTAACATAGTGCTGGAAGTTCCAACCAGTGCAGTAGGCAAGAAAAGGAAATGAAAGACACATACATTGGAAAACAAGAAACAAAACTATCCCTATTTGCAGATGACATCATGGTTGAAGTATACAGAAAATTCCAAGGAACCTATTAGGAAAAAAAGCCTCCTAAAACTAGTAAGTGAGTTCAACAAATTAGAAGCCAATTCATCAACATATAAAAATTAACTGTATTTCTGTATACCAACGATGAACACAGGAAAAACGAAATCTGAAAATGAAGTACCATTTACAATTGCTAAAAAAATTTACTTATTGCTCAAAATAAATCTAGCAAAATATATTCAGGACTTGCATATTGAAAACTATAAGCCATTGATATAAGAAATTAAAGGAGGCCAGGTATGGTGGCTCATGCCTGTAATCCCAGCACTTTAGGAGTTCAAGGCGGGAGGATTGCTTGAGGCCAGGAGTTCAAGACCAGACTGGGCAACAAAGAGAGACCCAGTCTCTGCAATAAATAAAAAACATTAGCTGGGTGTGGTGGCATGCACCTGTAGTACCTCCTAGCTACTCAGGAGGTGGAAACAGGAGGATCACTTGAGCCCAGGAGTTCAAGGATACAGTGAGCTATGATTGTGCCACTACGCTCCAGCCTGGGCAACAGAGTAAGACCCTGTCTCAAAAAGAAAAGAAATTAAAGGAGATCTCAATAATGGAGAGACACATTATGTTCACAGATTGGAAGAACCAACATAGCAAAGATGTCAATTTTTTCCAAATTGATGTAAGGCTTAACACAATTCCCAGCAAAATCTCAGCAAGATTTTTTTGTAGAGATAGACAAGATTATTCTAAAATGAATAGGGAGAAGCAAATGAACTATAAGAAGTTCAGATGAGTTAAAATAACATTGAAAAGGAGGAATAAAGAGGTTGAATTACTCTACCCAATTTCAGGACTAATATAGCTACAGTAATCAAAACTGTGGGTATTGACAGAGTGACAGACACATAGATAAACAGAACAAAATAGAGAACCAGAAATAGCCCACACTAGTTAAGCCAACTGATTTTTGACAACTGCATAAAAGCAATTGAATCGAGGAAAGATAGTCTTTACAACAAACACTGCTGCAGTAATTGGGTATCTTCGGAGGGTGGGGGAAGAAATTAGATCTAAATATCACACTTTGATTTTATACAAAAATTAACTTAAAACAGGTAATGAATTAAAATGTACAGCATAAAATTTTAAAACTTTCAGGAGAAAACAAGGGAGAAAATCTTCAGGAACTAGGGTTTCATGAAGAATTCTTAGACATTACTTCAAAAACATGGTCCATAAAAGAAAAATCAATAAATTGGATTTCATCAATATTAAGAAATTTACTCTGTGAAAGATCCTGTTAAGAGGATAAAAAGACAAGCTACAGATTTGACAAAGAAATCATATCTAGAATACACAGGGAACTCCTGATACTCAACAGTAAAATAATAAAATAAAACCAAGAAATTCAATTTTTAAAAGGTCAAAGAGCATGAAGAGACATTTCAACACAGAGGACATATTTATGGCAAATAAGCACATGAAAAGAGTTCAATATCACTAACAATTAGGAAAATGCAAATTAAGACCACAATGAAATATCGACCTATTAAATATGTATCTATTAAAACAACTAAAATAAAAAATAGTGACAATACCAATTGCTGGTGAGGACACAGAGAAACTGGATCTCTCAAATGTTACCGGTGGAAATAAAAAATGTGATAGCCACTTTGCAAAAAAGTTTGAAAGGGCCCTGAACAACTAAAATACACCCATCATACAACCCAACAATCATACTCCTGAGCATTTATCCCACAGAATAAAATTTTATGCCTACATAAAAACCTGAATACAAATGTGCACAGTCATCTTACTTGTAATAGACAAAAACTAGAAACAATAAAAATGTTCCTCAAGAGGTGAATGGATAAACAAACTGATACATCCATACCTTGAAAGGCTACTCAGGAATAAGAAAGAACAAACTACTGGTATACATGACTGGAATGGATCTCAAGATCATTTTGTGAATGAAGAAAAGCCAATCTCAAAAGGTCAACAATTGCATGTACATAAAAGTCTCAAAATGACAAAAATACATAAATGAAAAACAAATCAGTGGCTGATAGAAGTGAGGAATTTGGGGAGATGGAAGTGGGTGGGACTATAAAGGGAGAGCAAGAGGGGATCTTTGTGGTGATGAAATAGCTCTATATCTTGGGTGTAGTGGTCGTTACACAAGTCAACACATGATAAAACAACACAGAACCATGCACACGCATTGTACCAATGTCAGTTTCCTGGTTTTTATATTGCCCTATGGTTATCAACACGTGAAGAGTACAGAAGACCTTTCTGTACTATCTTTGTAGCACTTTGTAGCACTCTGGGGATTTATAATTATTCAAAAATAAAAACTTTAGAAACATATCATCATAGTATATTTTCTATTTGAATAACAAATAACACTCACTTCCAATATCCGGCCTCAGCTTTTTATCATATTCTCTTAGCAACTTGTTGAGAATAAGAGTTACGTCGGTGTCCTGGGATTTTGGAGCCAAGACCCACTTTTGGTTTGACAATGAATCTTCATATTCATCCTCTTCCACCTTTCTGGACCTGCAGTTATGGCACAAAATGTGACGTATAAGTTGCAGCAGTGGCTCCAGGACGTGCGTTAAGTTTGTCCTATCCAAGTACATTGAAATGGGTAGAAAGTACCCAGTTCCCTCAGCCCAATCATACATGTTGCCTCTAAAATATAAAAAGAAATGAAAAACAAATGAGGAATAACTCAAAAGGAAAAATGCAACTGCTATGAACATGGCATGATGTTTTCATTCAATGTCAGAAGACCATTCCATGTCCAAGTTAAACTACAGACACTGGAATAGGTGAATCAGTGCCAGAAGATGAACCTGCAGGCAATGAGTGGTCTGTCCTTGGATCCAACGTGAGAACTTCCGAAGGTCAAGGCACAAACCTCCCAGAAGTTTATAGTAGGGTGTGCTGTGGTTTCCAACCCCCACCACCAAGACCTTATTTTAGCTGAAGGTGAGATAGCTTCTCCTGAGTGGATTCGCTCAAAATATTTGAGTCTGACTTCCGTGCTTCTCTTGGAGGTGGGAGTCTGGGGGTCCAGCTAGGCATGTGGACACTATGAGGTGATCTGCTTTGCCTGCACTAGCGTGGTGGGCAAGAGGCAGGGATGTTGGCTGGCAACGGGTGAAGGCCCGCTGCCAATTTTACATGCCTCTGACAACACAAACGGACTCATCTCTTGCACAGGATGCTAATGCAGACATTAGGATTTAAGATCTTTCTAATACATCTTCAATGTGTTGGCTTCTTACTAAACATGTCCCATGAATGCTTGGGTATCTCTGAGCTTGTGTCATGCGGGGCCAGCACGACAGCCTCCTCTCCCCAGCAACACACACTGACAGGAGTACTCCAATGCAGGGACCTCAAGACAACAAGCTACTTTTCTTTCTTTCGGGTTCTGGAGTGTTTTAGGATTTTTAAAACCTTTTTCCTTATTTATAATTGACACATATTTGACAAGCTAATTTTCTCAGTGAGTGAGACCATCTCAGGCTTGGAAAGCAGAGGGTCTCTTTCTGCCTTGGGGCAGCATTTCCAGGTAGATGACCATTGACCCCAGCAAGAAAGTCGTAAAACAAATAAACCTCTTCCTTTCTCATTTGGCAGTGTGTGTGCCTTGACAACTTTTGTATTCACAGAAGAGAATGAAAAACAGAAAAGAAAACTGCACTGAGGTATATTTGTTCTGACTGAGTATGAGCTCATTTCTGTTTAGCTTCTCAGGAGCCAAAATGTCAGTGCCATGTTAGGGCACTGTGCTCGGGGATGCAAGTTTCTTGAAGTTAATCTTTAGAATTGCCTAAATTATCCATAATAAATGTGAAATTAATAAAAGGATAAACTTTTTAAAGTTCATTTCTTTGACTTCATTAAAGTCTTCATAATCATATATATTTACATATATATGTACATATATGTCATACATTATACACATGAGTCTTTCCATGAGTGTTAACTAGCCATAACATAGACTAGAGATGTGGTCAGATAGTTGAAACCTGGATGAACATATATACACATACAAGAGATTTGGATAATAAGTATGTAGCATATGTCTGGAAGAATGACTTCCCCACCTAAATTTTTCCTAGGCTATAATTCTATTTCTTGAATACCTATTGTTTAAATAAATCAGTCACAGAAACTATAAATTGCGGTGGATTTTTATCCACATCCAACATTCACCATCAATAGGAACTTATACAATTTGGGACGCATATTCAATAAGGGGCATGCTGCATTTCATTATTTGCAACGCTGAACTTTTACAAATGATACCACAGAATTTTAAATGTTACTCTACAACGTTTCATGTCATCAGGAGTATTATCAAGAATGCTAATTTTATTTTCTTGCTGGGGGGAGGGGGAACACCAAAAGAGTAGGGTGAAGCATTTGGATAGCTCAGAGCCAAGCACTGCCCACAGGACCAGGCAAATCATTCCAGAGCAAAAGTACCTGGGGCAGTGTGGAGAGAGAGGTAGCTCACCGCCGCAGAGTCAGGCACAACATTCTCAGGACACCTGGCAGCTCAGTCACTGCCTTCCTCTCTCCCTCTGCTGTGTCTCCTCTTTCTCCTTTCCTTGCTCCCTCTCCCCAGCTCCTCCCCACCGCTACAGAACCAAATCGTGGGCTCCACGCTCTGTTATTTTCTATTGTCCCATGGTCACAGGTACACAGATTGAGCACACCGACTAGCTCTGCCTCATTCTTTATATACAGGCTTAGTTTCTGAACGTTACATCGAGCTACTTCAATAACAGGTATTACCATGAGCCTAATTCTCCCTCTAGTGGTGATGGAAGGGTTTTCCTAAAATTGCGTAAGCACCTTCCTTAGGCAGGTGGGTGTGAGGGAGAACAAGAATAGGAAAGCAGGAACACTTTCTCCCACCCCTTCAGGTGGTGTATCAGGACCCCAGCCCTGCAGCCAGGCTGGGTGGGCAGCAGGCAGCATGGGGCCAGGATGCTCTTGGCCTCTCCACTGCCAGTGCTGTGCTCCTCCCATGCTGAACGAAACCGAAGCCTCACACTGCTGGTGCCAGCCCACCAGCCTCACAGGAAAATCCCTGCTTTAATGAAACAAAATCTCACCTCAGGGGACCCACTAGAACATGGATAAACCAGAAATTGTCTTTTTTTCTAAATTCTAAGTGAGTTATATATAATCTTTATGAGCACTCTGTTCTTTGGATTGCTGGATCATAAACACCATCACTGCAATTAGCTTTTTCTTAAAAATAAATTGGTGATGTATTGTCATTGTCAAACAACTGCTCTACTCTCAGACGTTATTTTCATGTCTGACACCTTTGCTTCAACCAGAAGGACACAGACAGAGTCTGATGTATTTTAAAACATTAAAAGGAGCTCCTAAACCACAGAAAGCAGTTAAGCATCTTCAAGGCATCGCCGAGGTCCAGGTGTGACTGAGTGCGTTTTATGTATAACGAGATCATCCATGTGTCAAAATAGGGAACCTCCCCCCACCCTGGGGGAGCCATCACCAGCCACAAAGGACAATTGTCAGAACCTTTTCCAGGGAGCCTCCACACCAGGAAGGCATTCCAGAATGCAAATGAGAACCCTCTCAGAAGACACTTTCAAAGGACAGACATGTTGCAATAAAGTTAGCATAAAATTTGGATTTTTTCCAACTGATAATGCAATCTCTACTATGAAGGCCAGGGAATCAACCCAGACACAAAACATACTAAAATCATAACCTCTACCTTGGTGGAATGGAAGGGTGAGGAATCCCAAGGGATTTTTTATGTATTTGGGAATCTCTAAAATCCTGACTGCTTCAGGTAGATACTAAGATATCTTCCTATTAGGCATACAAAGTCATAAGGACAATAGGCAGTTTTTCTTCTAGAATGTTGAGTATCTAGAGATCTAAACAGTTGATTACTTAACCCTGAACTTCAGGTCACTTCTTTGAATTGGTGGCAATAGAAAGGTCAGGTACCTGTGACTTTGGGCCTCTACGTTAAGCCTGGTGCTGCCTGCCTGTCTTCTACCTCTAAACAGAGATACATATATCCAGGCAGAAGCAACCTCAGAAAGCACATTTCCATTTCTTTCACCAGCTGTCTCTTTAGAAAGAAACTTCAGCTGAAAGACCCAAGGAGTGCTCTGCCTGGTTGAGAGAGTTGCCTGTGAGTCACCAGTGGAGTCTGCCTTTCACATTCTCACTCAGCAAAGATGGGCAGTTTGAAGGGGAGGGCCAAGGCTTTCTTCCTCATGGTAAGCACCTCTAAGATGGGAGTGAGAATTGGGGCCATCTTCACGTTTTGTGGATTTATTCACCTGTCTTCCTAGTTCCTTGGTACTTCCCAAATATAAATGAAAATGCAAGACCTCCTCGCATTGCTCCTGACAACTGCGGGGCTTGTAGCCCACAAGGATGCTCTCTGATTCTCTAGCTCCCAGACCCAGGAAATGGAGAAGCATCAAAACAAGAGTCTGGGGAATAGGGGTGCACTGAGATTCCTAGGGTGGAGATAGAGGAAGAGGGAGGAAGCTGCTCTGATTTTCAAAGCACAGAGCAGTCTGCAAGCTTTAACCAGAGATCCAGACAGAGAGACAGAATTAAAGAAACCAAACCCAGAATCTCCAGTTGTGTTTACAGCAACAGTGTTTAACCCTTCTGGTCCCACTGCCCTTCTATCCTCATTAACCTTCTTCATCCCTTCTGGAGCATTTCTAAGCTCTCATTACCTGGTTGGTGTTCTGGGAGGAAGGTTAAGAGTATTCATGGGGAGATAATTTCTTACATTACTGGGCAGGAGACTTCTTGTCAATTTCAACATGCTTGCTTTATGGGGACAGAGGAGTGTATGTTCCTGTGTGTGAAAAGTGGCTGATCTAAAAGGGGTGTGTGTGTGTGTGCTGAACCTGCAAGGGGAGTCCTTTCAGAGAAGCAGGGCTCTCGGCTGCCCATCTGGCCCCAACCCCCCGCCCCCGCCCCCCCACACACCTGCCTCTGGCCGGTTAGCTCTTCCTAGTCTGATCTAAACTGGGCTGCTAGGAAATCACGACTCCCGGGTCGTGGGAAATTTCAGAGTGCTGGAAACGATAGAGAATGTCGGTCAATGTATGTGCGAGAGCACCTGGAACAGTTGGAGTGGGAATAACCCGCAGGTAAGGAGGTAGAAACAGCTCCCACCCTGGGATCTTGGTTTTCAAAACCCCTTAAACTACCAGATCCTAAAAGCGTCAGGAGACGAACCCCTTAATCTCAGAGTCCCCACATTCCTGGTTGCAGAGGAGGCTGCTGCCACCCAGCCGAAAGAGGCAGATGGCCGTGGCCAAGGGGGAGATAGGACAGGTGAGGCGCGGGCGGACTTCCAGGACCCTCCTGGCGGCTGTACCGCAGCCCAGCCGACGGCGGGGCGCGCCAGGAACTCCGGGCCGGCGCACAGCGCCCCCCGCCGCCCTCTCGCTGGCTCCAGGCCTCCGGGCGGTGCGGGGCCCCCGCGCCACTTACCTTGCGTGCAAGCCGGAGAACAAGCAGAGGAGGAGCAGCAGCTTCGGGGCCATGGTGCCGCGGAGCTCGGGGCTGGGAGTCTGAGGCCTCAGCCGGGCTCGGCTTCCTCCGGAGCGCGGGCCTCGTCTCCGCCGGCTCTCCTCACCCTCGCTGCCTCCCCGGCTCTCCTCCCCCTCGCTGCCTCCGACGCTGCGGGTCGCGGCGCAACTCCGGCTCTGGGCGACCGCGGCGGGACAGGTGTCTGCTCTGGCGGCTGGCCGCGCCCCCGACGGCCAGTGGGTCTGCGCGCGGCTCCGCGGGGCGCACGCGGGACGCCGGGCCACCACGGCGCGCCGCCCCCACCCGCGCACTGGCGCCGCGTCCGCGCAGCGGGGTGGCGGGAGCGGGTGGGCGCCGGGGACCCCCTGGAGCGGCAGACCCGCCGTCCCCGCGGCGCCGCCCACCCCGCGGAAAGCCGAGAGCAGCAGCCGGGCGCCGGCGCCGGGGCGGTGGGCTCTGCGCGCGCGGTGCGGCTGCCGCGCGCTCGGAGGTGGGGGCTGCGAGGCGGCGGTCCTCTGGCAGCGCCGGTGAGGCGGTCCCGGCGGGGAGGAGTTTCCCCAATTACACGCTTGGCAACGCACAAGACGAAAAAATTAAGGTTTGAATGGACTCAGAGTTTGAGGCCAGGAAAGTGGGGGGGCACTAACGGGGGAAGGGAGGTCAGGGATATCCCAGGGTGCCTGAAGAAAGGGATTGGTACCTCTAGCGCAGAGAGGGAGCCCACAGAGTAGTTTTCCTCCCGCGCTCCTTGGCTCCTTGACCTCCTGGTGCCCGCCCCTCCCCGCGCGTCTCCATTTAGGCACGCCATTGCAAAGGGTTGGGGTGGTTTCCTTCGCACACTTCGTGCTAAGTTGGCCGAACTCCTCCTTTGCACTACGTAGATTCTGTGCATGGAATGGTGGCTTTCTGGGGGAATATTTGGAAAAAAGCTCCACGATTTATGCCTTTCTCTAGAGGCTAACACATACCAATAAAATGGACTGTTGAAGGTAGGAGAGAGAAAGATCCTAAGTCAAAAAGCAAAGGACATTGTTTTTGGTTGAACCATGAAGTGCACTTCATTCCATGTGTTTTCATATTCCATAGACCAAAAATCACATTTGTGTTTTCATTTGTAAGAATTATTCAAAAAGCTAGTCTTTCATCACAGAAGTATTACAGTACCAATAACATAGTAAAGCCACTAGGAATTTTGCTTTTCTATAAAAAAAAGTTCTTAGAAAATATTTTACATTTTCAAGTACTATTCATAGAATTATGAAAGGATGTGATAATTGTTTCTTTAATATTGTCAAACAGTTTTGTTCATAAAATATATACAGTAGTAAGTTGAGGCCTTCTGGTGTTTTCCCCCTTGTTTCTGGATTCCCCAACATGAACATGGCAACGAAGTGGAGTGCAGTTGCGGTTGATGGTATTGCTTTTTAGCAACGGAGCTGTCACGTCCTGGCATTGCCATCTTTCTGTCTCTGTGAGGTGCTGGGCTCACCCAGATCACCCCTCCCCAGAACTTTTTCTGGCATCCTCATCCTCTTCTGCTTACCACATCTCTCCTACCGAAATATGCATGCCCAACTAGGGTCCCCTCTTCCATGAAGACTCAGCGCTCCTGCACTCTTCCATCTCCAACATCTTTATCACTCAAGCTTCAGGGGTATATAAGCCTTTATCATACTCTGCCCTAATCTCTAATTTTATGCACCAAAAACTGAGCCTTTAAAAATCAGTTACATGATGACTTATTTTTCCTTGGTTGCTTGTAAAAATATGCCAAGTCTCCATACAATTTTTAAGTGTGCTATAAGAAAGCTTCAAGTAGAAAGAAACAATTCTGTTCTGCTTCCATCTTTAAAACAATAATAGGAACACAGGTAAAAATAACTATTAGACACTGGTAATATTAGAGGCCTAGGACCAATATGAAGGCTTTATGTTGATTAAAGGTAAATTAAAATTCTCACATTATTTCTATTTCACAGATGGAGAAAGAGCACAGAGAAGTTAATCCACTTCCCCAAGATCACACAGCTAGTAAGTTGAGTACTGAGGGTTAAAATCCAGGCATTTGGCTCTAATGTCTGTCTTAATCACTATGTCATACTGCCTGAGTAGGAGTTCAATAGACATTTGTTATTTGGATCTTTGAGCAAAGTTTTAGACTCTTTACCATATTCTTTATTTTTTGAACATGAATAAAAATACTTACAAGTTGTTTATAATAGAAACAGGCAAGTATTTGAATGATTTTGTAAAATATCAGTATAATGAGAAGTGTCCTGAGATTTTTTTTAACAGTTCAAGCAGTGGACGAAAAATGTGATACTCTTTTTACATCCCCGTGCTCTTTATTCTCTTCCTTTCTTGCATATGTTCAGTATGCTATTATTATGAATGAATGCAACCTGGTCTCTTCTGGCATTTGGAATGCTTTGCTCCATCTATTAAACTTAGTGGGTCAGCTAGACCTGAACATTTTACCTTGGAAAAAGCCCCCTTTCCTAGAACAAGAATTTTTTTAAAGCTAAATGGGTTGAGAGGAAGGGAAAATTAAAGCAAGCTTTGTGGCCATAAGTGTGAAAGCAAAATGCAAGGGCAAGACTCTTCAAAGGACAAGCTACCAGGCTTTGATTTTCCTCCCTTGCCCAGGTTGACCGGCGGGGGTGCTTTGCGGAGCATGCGCAATGCGCGCCCTCTGTCCTGCTTCAGCTTCTCAGCCTTCAGCACTGGAGAAGTTGACAGTTCCACTTGGACAGGCGGGATTTACATCTCCTCCCCCTAGCTCGCAGGAAAAGGAGGGGAAATTAAAAGTAATTGAAAAAGAGAGCCACCGCAAGATTGGTGCTTAATCATGAAAGGTAAGGATTGGGGATCGATCCACAAAACCGGAGAACATATACACTTTTGTGAATGTGGAACGTGCTCCCCGCCTTGCGTGCTGCTTGGAGTTTGGGCTTTGGGGGAGGTTTCCGGGAATACCTGGGCTGGCGTCTGCAGGAGGCGGGAAGCAAGGCGAGGGGCGGGAGACTGGCTGCCTTGGCCACGGGACCCTCCTGCGGCTCCTCGGAGAATTGCGGCTCCGGGTTCCTCTCACAGCTGGGTTTCCCTCCTGCGGCGCCCAGGAGCAGGGCCACCGCGTGGCTGAACGTGTCATCTATCTGGTTTTTTTGCGGCTTCTGAGTTTTCTGTTTTGCATAAAGTCTCTCCCACTCCCGAAATTATACTTCTGCATTGTATGATGTTTTATAGTTTCGTTTTTTATAAAAACACCTTTCCTTCGTCAATTAAAAAAAAATTATGGAAGGATAACACACATACAACAAAATGCACTTATCTCAAAAGGATTACTCAGTGAATTTTTACACATGTATATACCATATGTATGTGAGTATCATCCATATTTTTACATATAGCATATATAATTACAGAATGTCTCAAAAGTCCCCATACATAGGTAAAGTGGGAAATTGTAGCTAAATGTATATTTACAAAATATTCATTACAAAATTTCACAAAAT